>JAXQQM020061687.1:0-50148 GCA_034641835.2 Pinus albicaulis
AGTGACAATCTTTCCTTCACGAGGGAAGAAAAGTATACATAATACATAACAAAAAAAAATGGTCATGGCATAGGACCTACTATGACCAAGGAGTAGGTTATAATCCAAAGTGGCGTCGATGACTTCAACATCAACATAAATAGTTTTTCCTCCTATCTCAATGGAAAACTTGGGAAGAACCCCCTTAGGCAAAAAATTGTGTCCATCAAATTCCTGTAGAGTAGTATTAGACTTGGAAAGCACTCGAGAGCCGAGAGCCTTCCAACAGGATGTTGACATGATGCAAGTGGAAGAAAATTCATCCACCAAAGTGCGATGAATATTATAATGGAAGATACACATAGTAATATGAAAGAAAATTTGGTGGGAAAGATGAATGGAAACCTTGTCAAAATTGAACATGATGAGGTTCAATTCATAGGGGTCTACTCCACCGATCGCAAACAATAAGGCCCTGTGTCATCGAGGAAAAATTTTAAAAACCTCTAGGGAATACATGGCATAGGGAGCTTGGGAAAGATATTCAATAATACTATAATACTGAATGGGCCGGGAAGAGGGATTGTGTGTTGTATTATGAATGTCACCCTTATGTGGCTGATAAATAGGTTCCACAAGCTTATCTAACTTGAGAGGTCCTATTATCACTCGCACCTGCTTCCCAAGGCTGAGAATGGAGCTGAAGGAAGGTAACCACAAACCAACCTTTAGGTCAAGTAGCTAGCCCTACCAATACCAAAGGGGGTTCTCTCAATGTCACTTTGCAACCAATGAGATGACTGAATATATTTATCTTAGGCTAGTTATGATGTTTATTAGATTAGGGTATTTGTTTGTTTGAAGTTTTGTTGGATAAGAATGACAGTTAGGGAACTAGGTATAGGGTTTATGCCAAATTTCAAAGGCTATATTGCAGAGGTAAGGGTGAGTCCAGGTAGGTAAGCTTAGAAGCATGATTAATTTTCCATTGTGTATAGGGTGAACAGAGAGAGAGATTCATAATTAACATTAAACTGAATTCATTCATCAGAAGAGCAGATACATGTTCATGTAAATCTTATAAAAACAGAGCATGGAAAGCATGGAAAGCATGATTTATGTCTATAAACTGATAAGAATTAACATAAAGAAGCATATATATGAAATATGGATAACATAAAATTCAACATGATAAGTTTACAAAGAAAAGCAAATGCTCAAAGTCATAGCACTAGAGTCTCAACTCTATGTCCCTAACATTGTCTTTGATTTCATTCATAAAAAAGATTGTACAATAGCTCCAATTTAGATAACAACTATCCAACCTCTAAAATGACTTGAGGTGGACTAATTATAGAAAATAGAGTTCATGACACCTTATAGGGTCGAAATCCTATCCAAAAATCATCACAATTACATCAGATGAGTCACTTCCTATAATCTAGTGAAGTTAGAAACTATCTCCTAAAATGTAGCTAAAGACTAGGAGTGTGTGTCTCCTTCATTAAATTACATGTTTCCTCATCATAAGAGACAAAAAAAAACTCAAATAATCAAATGACAACTCACGGGACAAACTAGCATCGAATTATGAAGGTTTCATGGCTTGACAATTGTCTGAAATGAATCCAGTGCAGAAATGTAGCGCCTTTAGCAGAAGTGTCGCGCCTATCTGGCAGAAGTGTCAAGCGAATTCAAAGGTGATTTTGACCCAATTTAAAGCATACAATTGCAAGTCTGAATGTTGGGCTAAGTATCCCTATGTGTCTACTTTCCAATTCACCTTGAATTTTGAGAAAACACCAATAGAAATACCTCCAAAACTTGATTTTACCAACCTCATTCCAGAAGCACCGCACCTGGTCAAAAACACTGGAAAAAGCAAGAAGAAGAGGTATTTTTTTTGGATTTTTCTCCACAACCAAGGGGTTTCTTGAAAAACCAAAACCTGATATGAAATGTGCAGGTGAAATTGAATCCAACCATATAAGCCAATCTTCATTTGGGTGCCCTGAGAGAAAGCGACGCACAGATCAAATTTCCCGAATTTTCTAAAAATCAGAAAAATTGCCCAAAATACTCAAAATTTGTCAAAATTTGTTTTGTTACACCTATGGATGATAGGCTAAACAAAAAATAATGCCTTAGAAAGTAGGTATAAGTTATACTTCTCCTTGAGCTTCATTTTACTTCTTTAAGCTTCTTCTTCATTTGTTTAAGCTTGATTTGTGAGATTTTGTTTTTGGGGCAATAGTAATTTTCCATGTGTCTCTGGAGGTCATTGTTATGTTTTTATTTCTTCAGAAGATTCTCAAGTTTTCCATTCACCCTGTCAGTCAAATACTCTCTATCTTGATTGATTTCAGCAAGAATTAGTTCATCAAAATTTTTCCAACCTGATTTAGGAGCTAATTCTATTTCTTTCTGGAGCACCCTTTTGAGACCTCTTGTCCTTGGTATCCTTGCTTTTGTTTCAACTTCTGCATCCTCCAACTGATCATCATCTACCCATTCTTTTACTTTTCCTTTATATGCCTCAATATGCACCTTTGGCTTGTCTTGGAGGAGTAGTTTGACTTTTAACTGTAAATTCTCTTTTTGTAAGAAGGTGATTTGGGAATTTTCTATTGAGAAAACCTCCCTCAACTCTGCTATATCTTCATACTTTTCCTTTATGATTTCCTCAACTGAGTTATCCTTCACCTGTTCTACCATGTCAACCTCTAGGGGTGCTTTTCCATCATGCTGCTGCAATGGTGACTCACCATCATGATTAGGTGGCTTCTCTACTGTTTGTCTTTGCTCAGGTATAGTTTCAGGTGCAAGTACACCTTTGATTGTCTTAGGATCAAAAATCGTACTCTTACCCTTCTCATAGGTTTGAGTGATCTCAACCCTAGGTGATTTTGAAACCTCTTCTTGCTTTCCTAAAGAGCCCACCTCCTTTGGCTATGGTGATGATGTGCTATGAACAATAGGTGGACTAGCAGCAGGCATTGATGCTACTTTCTCCATGAAAGCTTCCTATGTCATATTGTTTGCTGAGAGTTCGTGCAAAACAACCACCTTGAACAAACCATGGTGGAATAAACTAGGATGATGATTATTAACTTTTCTCTGCACCTTTTCTGCCATCTTGACCAAACTCTGAATAAATATTTAGACAAATTGAGTGATTTGGTGGTTGTGAAGTGCATTCGTAACCTAACATGGTATTGGTACAGTCTTGATTAGCTTCATTAATGGGCCATAATTAGCAAGTAAATGCCTAAAAGGGAAAACATGTTCAGGTTCATCTCTACAATGAGGTTTTAGGAACATTGGGTAGTTCTCAAGGTCCAATTCCATGCCTTTGAACTAGACTTCTCCTTCATTTGGAATACCTGTTGCTAAAGTGATGGCATCTGCTGATAGAGTGAATTCAATGCCTGCTATGATGGCCTTGTCTTTTCTAAAGTTAGTGGCAAAAAGGCTAGTTAATTGAGCATGACAACCTACCTCCATGATTCTCTCACAAAATCTCAAACATCCACTATTTTGAAAACATCTCTTGGCATAAGGGGAGGCATTGAGTTCTTGTAATGTGGATTTCTCAGACCTGGAATTTTGGAAACCCCTGTGAATCTTATTTTCACCCTCCATACTTCTTGTGGACAAGATGAAACCCTCATATATGAATTGAGTAGGGATAGTGAATTTGGGAAAATAGGGGATAGGGATAGGGTGAATTTAGGGGTTTTGATGAGGTGTAAGAAAGCTAAGGAAAAATCCCCAAAAATTTGAGGAGGTAGGGTGATGTGTTAGCTTGAGGTTACAAGAGAAATTTCTTGAAATAGGTATGGGGAGGTGGACCAAATTGTGAAAACATAGGGATTTTTTATTTTTCTTGTGGAAATGTAGTGGGAATTTAGGGTTTTGATGGAAACAATAGTAAAGGGGATTGTGCATTATAAGGGTTGTTAAGGTATGGTATTTGGAGGATAAGTGAAGGTTTTATATGCTGGGATAAGGGTTTTTAATGGATAAAACCAATCAAGAAAGGGAAACCCTAAAACATAATGGAGCAAAAAACCTAAGGAGAGAAATCATTCATACATTGATGAATTGACTTGAAAAATGTATTGAGAGTGTCCACTTATTGATGAAGATGCCAAAAAAGCTTTGCACACTTGTTTTGAACCTTGAAAGTAGACTTAGAGGCTGAAACCCAAAAATGTAGCGCTTTTGGCAGAAACGTAGCATTGTGGTAGAAGCATAGTGCTACCTCCCAGAAACGTCGCGCTACTTCCAGAAGCACATAAGAATGGATTTTCTTTCAATATTCCCTGGTTTTATTCCACCTTTGAAGATGCTAGAGTGTTATGAAGGTGAGAGAGTAGCTCTATCGTTCAAGAGAGGATAAAATGAGTGAAAGAAATCACTTTTTCCCTTTATAACATTATAAAACACCCTTTTTTGTCCTTTATTGAAAACATCATATTTGGAGAAAAACTTTTCCTTTTTTGAAAAATTTGACATTGTAATAAGCTTTTGAAATAATATAGATTGTATTTCTTTATTTTCCTACGTATGTTAACTCCCTTTTAAAGATAACTTGTATGATGGAAATGACCCTTTTTTCGCTTTCTTTATGACAGAATTTGGACATTTATGGTGGCAAAATGAAAGACACCTAGACATTGACCTAGGTGAAAGCATGGTGAATGACCTAAGACTCTAGATGATAATGAATGAAATGACCCATGAAATGACAATTACCATGAATAAACTAGAGGGAGTAGTTTTTTAAAGACCTAGACATATCTAGCGAACAAAATTTTATTTGAAAATGGACTTGAAAATATAAAATTTTTGACCTAGGATCACTACTAAGAAAATTTGAAAGAGTACATTTGATCAATGGATATTGGACACTAACGTTGGCTATAGCTAGGGATGGAAGCTCCTTCAGGAAGTGTCAAGAACACCGTAGATCAGGTAGCCTCATCCATTGGGAAATGGAGTCAAAATTGAAAACTAAAATAACTTCGACAAACTGAAAAACTGACTGGACTTTTTGAAATTTTTTAAAGAAAAACATTAGTTGATCATAGAAGTCTCATGGCCTTCTCCTCAGGCTTCAAACTTCTACAAATACTTCTTATTCTTAACAACAAATAATAGTGATATTTACAGTGAAAGTGAACCTTTTTCTTGAAACTTAGGTAAGGTAATGTTTGAGGAACCTACCATTCACCGGTCCTCCCAAAATTTCCTGCCCATCAAGATATTCTAACAAGAATGCATTATTACCTCTAAATATTGTAATCTTGTATGGACCTTTCCATAGATTATCAAACTTACTGTGCTTACCTTTGTCTTCATTTTGGGCATCCCACCGAAGAAGAACATCTCCTTATTTGAAATCATCAGCTTTGGTCTTCTTGTCATATATTTTCTTGATTTTCTCCTCAATTTTTGAAGTGTGATTGAAAAATTATTCTCTTGTCTGCTGTAAATGAATCATTTGATTGATTCTTTGTTGGATATCATTTGGTTCACTGTCATTTTCTTGCAGATTTTTCTTCACTAGGACAACTAAAGTAGTGGGAAACACTGTGTCAACACCATAGACAAGATGAAATGTGACATATTGATTGATCTCTTCGTGCTAACTCTATCATCCCATAGAGAATTTATGAGCTTCTTGTGCCAATTTCTCTTTTCTCTTGCAACAATTTCTTGATTATATTTACCATTGATTTGTTTGATGATTCAGCCAACCCGTTGCATTGAGGATAGTATGCTGTAGGAATACCAAGTATTATGTGATATTTATTACAAAAGTCAAACATTTTCTTAGAATTAAAGGCATCTGCATTGTCAGTAGTAATTTTCTGCGGGCAACCAAAACGAGACAAGATGTTGCTTTCAAAAAATTGAATAATGATAGTATTTGTAGCTTGCCTCATTGTATTGGCTTCAATCCTCTTTGTGAATTAATTAGTAGCAGTGAGTATCCATTTATGATGAGATGATGAAGGATGATGGATATCGCCAATGAAATCAAGACGCCACTGCTAGAAGGATGCTTGAACTGTGATGGGTTTTAACAGTAGGGACAAAAGATTTATTTTTCCTTGAAAAATCTGACATTCATGACAACTCATGACAGTCTTATAAAATTATGAAAATAAACTTGGCCAATAGAAGACAACCCTCAAAATATTATTTGTTTTTGTCTTCTAGAAAAGATGACCACCGTAGTTACCTTCATGAAAGTCATTCATCACTTTTTCAACTTCTCCTTCTACCAAACAATTCAACAACACTTCACCCAGATCTTTCCAATACAAAGCATTGTTATAGACGAAATACTTAAGAGATTTAAACTTCAAAGATATAGCTTTACTACTAGGGAAGATGGGAGGAGGATTCAAGTGTTGCAAAACATGAACAATATCAGCATACCATGGTGATGAAATAAATATTTCAGATACTTGAGGTAATGAATCAACCTCTTTCTCCTCAGATAATGCAACAATAAAATTAATGTCCAAAGCATGGAGATTTGAGTCCGCCATAAGCTTTTCCAATCCTTGTCCCTTGATCAGTTTTGTAGGCTTGATCTCCAATTCATACTCCAACATAGCAGTGATCCATTTGCCACGCCGACCTTCAGGATCATTCTGTGTAAGCACTTCTTTGATAGCAACATTTGGGACATATGCAATCACATGAGAGTGAAGAATATAGTCTCGGAAGTCCTTCAATGATTTAGCTAGTGCCAAGGCATGTTTTTAAATGATATTATACTTCAAGGCTGCATCTCTAATGGTTTTACTGAATAAGGCGATGGGTTGTTCTATTTTTTTATTTTTCTTTTGCATAAGGACAACATCTAGAGTATGCTCTGAAGCAAAGGAAAAAATGATGAAATCAAGTGTGTAATATGGACTAATAAGAATAAGAGCGTGAGATAAATAAAATTTAACTTGATTGAACGACTTATTTTCCTCCTCATACCATTTTACCTCCCTATATTTCTTCAGCATATCAGTAATTTTCCTTAAATGTTCAACAAGATTAGGAACAAACCTTCTTAGCAAATTGATTTTACATTGAATGATTGGATCTCCTTCTTGCTTCTAGGATATTCCAACCTCTAAATCACTTCAATTCTTGTAGGATCTATTCAGATGTCATCCTTTGATATGACGTGGCCCAACAATTTTCCTTCCTCCATAGAAAACAAGCTCTTCTTAAGATTCAACGATATGCCAAATTTCCTACATCTCTGAAAAATTGTTTTCAAGTGCTCCAAGAGCTACTCATCTGTCTTGGAAAAAATAGTGATATCATCAAGATAGATAACCAAAATGACATCCTTTTCATTTGCGAAGGTGATGTCCATCGCTCGCTGAAAATTTTCTCCTCATTTTTCAATCCAAAGGGCATTTTGGTGTACATGAAGGTACCCCATGGCGTTGTAAATGCTATCTTTTCCTGATCATCTAGATGGACTAAAATATGATTATACCTGGAATATCCATTCAACAATGAAAGTCTATAAGATCCAAATACCCTTTGCAGAATATGGTCCATTCTTGGAAGGGGTTAATTGCCTTTCAACGACACTTTATTCAGATTTATGAAATCTATACACAAGAAAATCTCTGGGGTCTTCTTTCTTACTGGCACTAACTTAGACATCCAATTTGAGAAGCAAAGTGGAACTATAATACCAGCAGTAAATAACCTATTTACCTATTTTTCAATGGAGATCAGCATCTTGGGATTCATTCTCCTCAGGCGGAAAGGCTTCTGATCCGGTTTCAAAGGAATAGCATGTTGAATTATACCCCTATCATATATTTTCAGATCAGAATACTCCCATGAAAAAACATCAGTAAACTGACACATGAGCTTTGCATATTTACCTTTCATGTCTAGGCTCAAGGATTTTCAAATCTTGACCATCTTGGGCTTTTCAGCAGTGCCAAAGGCATAAGACCTATAGGAATGGACTTATCTTTCAACTAAAGTACTTTCATTTTTGCTGCATGCAATTCTTGGTCATTCTCATAAAATGGGTATTCACAAATTCCTCTTCCGTTTGCAAGAAGTTACTGATCTGTTTGTCATATTGAAAGAATTTCCAATACTAAACATTATCTGGAACAACAGAGCGATATTTGAAGTTTATCTCATACTTCTTATTGGGATACAATGGAATTTTAAACATGTTGGCTGAAGTGGCAAGAGAATCAACAATAACATTGTTGTCCCTTGGGATCAATTACAAAGTATACTCAGTGAAGGTCTTGAGGATATGTAACACTACATTTTAGTAATCTCGCATCCTAGGATGCTTGGCTTGGTATTCACCTTTGACTTGGTTTATTACCATTTCAGAGTCACCATACACATAAATTTTCTTGGCACCTAACTTCTTAAGGACATTCAAGCCACCAAAGCCTCATACTCTACTTCATTATTCGAACAGTCGAATGCTAACTTCTAAGAGGACATTATAACATTAGGAGTAACGTTAAAAGAATGATTAATATGTATTTGAATCCAAAATCCAATGCCAATCCCTTCCTTACCCAAGGCTCCATCGAAGTCCATGGTCCACAAACCACTTTCTTCATCGAGATGTTGCAAATTGGATGACTGAACTTTAATTACTGCTTGAGATAATTCTGTTGTAACAAAAAGGTTTTGTGTCTTTCACTATTTCATCTCTTTTTTCGGCTAGTGTGCTTGGGTCAAAATCACTTGGCATCTTTTCTTGATTTTCTGCCTTTTCAATTTCTAAAATAGAATTTGAAAAATTTGAATTTGTTGTCTTTTCTTCCATCAGAATTTCTAAAGATGATGAACATTGATCATTGAATAAGATAAGAGACTCTAAATCCATGTGAACAACATTTATGGGGTGATTATTAGGCTTCCCTCTACTACTAATCATGTACTTCATTTTAATTTCCAAGTGTAATTGTCTAAGTTGGCCAAAGACCGATATTGTAGCATATGAATTTCGAGCTGCAAGGTACCTCTAAGTTTAGCTCCCCATGAATGGAGAGAAAAATTCCATATCTGGGAGGGATATCAGCCACAACAACATCCATGAGGACATGTTTGGATGGGATTTGTTCTAAATACTCCACTATATCTTTAATGAGGCCAAGAAATTTCACTCTACTTGAATCAAACGAATAAAGGCCATGGTAGGGTCTTTTGATATCTAGGCCTAATCTATCCATGATGATTTGAGCATAAGGTTATCAGACGCTCCCAAATCAAGAATGGTATTATGGAGGATAAAATCATGGATTTTGAGGCTAAGATAAAACAGAGGGACCTCACTATCTTCTAAATCACCATCAACAACATGATCAAATAAAGTTCCAGGTGGTCATCACTTAGATTAACCACATTAGACATATGATCTACCCTAAGCAACTTGGCTACTTGAAACTTATATTGGTCATTCTTGACTATTTCAGTTAAAGGAATGGAGACTTTCAGTTTTGATATTTCATTTTCAAGACTAAAAAGGGCATACTTTTTTTCTACCTCTTTGGATGGTGCATCTTTCTTCTCGGGGTGATATTTGTGTGGAATCTCCTTATTTTTTCCTACATATTGGAGTTACTTATATTTTTTTGACTACTGCTAGAAGCTTCATTGCCTTTGGTGCAACAAGTCCCTTGTCTTTTCTTTTATTTGATGTAGTTGTCTCTTTATGATGAGTATCAGTTTGAGAATTCTGTTTTTTCTTATTGGAGGCTATAGGAACATTCCTATTCCTCAAACCATAATGTTTTTGTACTTGTGTAAGAGCATTCTGATATCCCCTCTGGTAATCTTATGTCTGTACTTATCGCATATCATCAATTGAAAAGACATATTGTTGATCATTTGGTGCATGAATTTCTGCAAAAAGCTAAACTTCTTCAATGAGGAAAATAGGCTGTTGATTTTTCTCAAATAAATTATTCTTGCCTGAAATATCTTCATATTCTTCATCAGGGCCTTCTATGTAGTTTTTCTGAAATAGAGTGCGAATTTTTTGCTGACTTTGTGGATCCTGACCCCTCTACTCCCTTTGCTTGATCTTGTATTGAGGTTGTTGATTTTGACCCCTGAAATTGGGATTTCTAAAGGAGGGTTCAACTCATCTATCAATGATTTCCATTTAGTCCATCATCTTCTCCATGGTTTTTATCAAGGTGTCGAGCTTTCCCTCAGATGAAGTAGATGTTTCTTCCTTGATAGTGACCCTTTTCTCTGTCTTGATTTTTAACTTTTTGATAATCAGGTTCACTTCCACGCTCTCTGAATTTCTTTGCATTTCTTCAAGGGTTGATGGATTTCTTTCCCTTAGATGGAAAGCCATATCAGGATCAAAACCATCAGGGTAATGAAGTAAATCAAGGCTTGGAGGAGGCTTGATATTTTCAAGAATAGAATCATAAATTCTATTGAATCTTATTGTAAAGTCTTGTATAGAATCATTAGGATTCCTTTTCAAGACGTTATATTCAGCTAGGATTTGTAATGGATTCTTCTTCTCTTCCTATTTTTCCATAAACAAGTGAATTAGCTATTGAACCAGCTGTGAGAGAGAGAAACCATTTTTTAACCTCTCCTAAGAAACTCTATGCTATGATGCGCATCTTAGTTTCATAATTGTCAAACTCTTCAAGATATTTGAAATCAACCACTTTTAAAATGTGTTGATGAGCAGTAACCTCTGATGTTCCATAAAAAAGGGGCAATATTTGACCACAGTTCCGAGGTAGTGCAGTGAGTTGTTGCGGTAGGATCAATGGAGCGAATCTAGCCATGATTAATGAAGGGTGTTGTAGGGGTGTTGATGAAGTAAAAACTTGTAGAGGTAATGATGGAATGAAAGGAAGAGATGATGATATAGTTGTGTGAGAAGGTGTAATAATAGGTGGTGAAACAAAAGCCTACTGCTGGTATTGGAAATAAGATTTTTTTGAAGTTACTTGAAACTTATCCACCAAACCCTTAAGTTTGTAGAAATTAGACGAGACTTCACTATCAACCTCGAAATAAGAAGATTCAGAAAATGGTAAAAAGGTCTCAAAATAAATAGGATCAAAGACAATTTCTGAAAGAAAATATTGAGACTTATACCTAAATAAAGAAGTTTCAAATTCAAAATTATAGGACAAATATTTTGAAACAAATCTCACAGGAAAGGAGTTTGATTTCGCAAGTGGAGGAACAACCCTTCCAACTTTCCTAGACTTTTTTTTTTCTGATTTCTTAAAAGAATCTCAGGGTCATTGACAGTTGATGAGGGATTTAGGTCTAGATTTGACCTAATGTGTGTTTCGGGAGCCAGGTTTTCTTGAGAATTTGTACTTTGGATCTGATTTACTAACTCAACCTTCTTCGAATGTCAGAAATTTTCACCCACAAGTCTAACCTTCAATGGACTAAAGAAACTTTCCGAGGGAAAGTTTTGCAATCGCTCCCTGGCAACGATGCCAAAAATGTTATCACTCCCCCTTGCTTCCCAAGGCTGAGAATGGAGCTGAAGGAAGGTAACCACAAACCAACCTTTAGGTCAGGTAGCTAGCTCTACCAAGACCAGAGAGGGCTCTCTCAGTGTCACTTTGCAGCCAATGAGATGACTGAATATATTGATCTTAAGCTAGTTATGATGTTCAATATATTAGGGTATTTTTTTGTTTGAAGTTTTGCTCGATAGGAATGACAGTTAGGGAACTAGGTCAAGGGTTTAGGTCAGATTTCAAAGGCCAGGTTGCATAGCTAAGGGTAAGGTTAGGTAGGTAAGCTTATAGGCATGCTTAATTTTTCATTGTGTATAGGGTGAACAGAGAGAGAGAGAGTCAAAATGAGCATTAAACTAAATTCATTCATTAGAAGAGCAGATACATATTCATGTAAATATTATAAAAACAAACCATGGAAAGCATGATTTCTGTCTATAAAATGATAATAATTAACATCAAGAAGCCATTATATAAGAAATATGGATAACATAACATTCAACATGATATTTTATACAGAGAAAAATAAATTATCAAATGCATACCATTGGAGTCTCAACACTATGTCTGCAACACAATTTTTGATTTCATTCAGAAAAAATCTTGTACAATAGATCCACTGCAAATAAAAACTATCCAACCTCTAAAATGACTTGAGGTGGAATACTTGTATAAAATAGCATTCATGACACCTCATAGGGTCGAAATCATATCCAAAAGTCATCATAATTACATTAGATGGGTCACTTCCTAGAATCTAGGAAAGTTAGAAACTATCCCCTAAAATGTAGCTAAGGACTAGGAGTGTGTGTATCCTTCATTAAATTACATGTTTCCTAATCATAAGAGGTAAAAATAAAACTCAAATAATCAAATGAAACCTCATGGGACAAACTAGCATTGAATTATGAAGTTTTCCTATCTTGACAGCGGTCTCAAAGGAATCCAATGCAGAAATGTAGCGCCTTTAGCAGAAGTGTCATGCTTGTTTGGAAGGAGCATCACACCAATTCAAAGGTGATTTTGACCCACTTTAAATCATACAATTGAAAGTATGAAGGTTTTTCTAAGTAGCCCTATGTGTCTACTTTCCAATGCACCTTGAAATTTGAGAAAACACCCAGAGGAAGACCTCAAATAATTGATTTTTCCAACTTCACTCCAGAAGCGCCGCACCTGGTCAAAAAAAATGGCATAAGCATGAAAAAGAGGTAGTATGTTTGTATTTTTCACCAAAACCAAGGGGTGTCATGAAAAAACAAGACCTGATCTAAAATGTGCAGGTTGTTAAACTCTTGTATTTCACAATATCACAAGGTGACTAGTTATTGATTAGATTTTTCATTATTGAAAATAACATTCTATGGCTATCATTTATTTTCAGAGAAATAAAGGAACTCCTCACTGTAAAGAGATTCAAAGGAATCAATCTTCCTCTCCGCCCAATAGAAGGAAGGAAGTGTTGCTGACAAGGTGTGATGGGGATCAAAATTCATTTCTACCCTCGTTCCATTTCATTTCATTCACCCTCTTTCCCCCCCCTCATTTCCTCCATATTCTCTTATGCTCTGAATCCCATTCAAACCCCTAAAACCCACACATACATAACCTTTCGGGGCTTATTACTTTATAAAATCACTTATTATAAAGTTTCAGACTTTATTTTATAAACCCCACCACCCATTCCTCGCCATGCTTCCTTTTTCATTCCATTTTCCTTTGAAATACATTGAAACCTTACATGTTTCCAACCTTTCCTCTTTACTCTTACCCCTTTACCATTTCATTGATTTTTCATTCCCGATCACAATTAAAAGTGTGCCCTCATTGCATTTCGCAAAATTTACATATTTGGCATGGAAACTAAACTCTAAATGTTGTGATCGTCGATTTGCGATTGCGATATCACATCACATTTGACTTACCATTGTGCACCCTCGCAAGTATATCCATTTAGTTTTGTGATGCAATAAGCCGACCCCACCTTCGTAGCTCCGCTCCCACTTCATAAGTCATTTCAATACATATGAATATCATATAAATTCTATAATACTTACCGCCTTGAACTTTCCACCGATTCATAAATATTCCGCCGCATTTTCCAGTGGGTCCCTCTCCCCCGCATTTCGCAAAATTTAAAAGTTAATCCCCGCAAGTTAAAAGGTTTATCTTGCGATTCAACCCAAGCATAGATCACACATCACAATTTTTAAAAATTAACCATGAAGATAAATGTTAAAAATGCCGAAGTGTGATATGCGATGCGGTGGGGACCGATCGCAAATCGCGCGTCACAAGTTTTAAAGATTAAAGTGCGAAGGGTAAATGTTAAGTCTTGCACCATGCGAAGTGCGATGATGGCATAGATGCGATGTATTTCAGAGCAAAGGCTTACAGGATTTAAAGTCCAGGTGAATGGTTTTTTATGCTGTTTTGCTTCAAAAAGGGGTTGAAAACGGTCGAAAGGGCTCGGGTAGCAAAAAGAAAGAAAGGGTTGAGTCTGGTCCCACCTTACCGCCATGTCATTACCTTCTCCCCATCGCCCCCCATCTTTACTCCATCTCAAAGTAGCCCCTCCTCATCTGGCGGTGCTGGTGCATTTCGCACTCCCCCTTAGCTTCTGAGATTTAACCATATGAGGGGTCCGAAATGGGTGGTATCACTTACCCCCTCCCTGATATGTGTCGCCCTTCTATTTTTTCACACCCTACTTCTATATTATCGTTTAACACCTAAGACCCCCTCTGAAATTTTTTTTTCGCTCATCTCCAAACTACCACCGTATTCATTTGGCCACTACCAATGCTGCTGAACCACGTCTGCCAACCGCCCTCCCTCCAGAACCGGGCATATAAGGTTTGTGCGCCATTTATGAGGAAAATGGTTACGCACGGCAGAAATACTCAGGCAAACCCAACAAGGATGGTAAAATGTAGGGAGAGGCTGAATGTCATAAAGAAAAAGATGGTAAAAGTCGAGTCGGGCATTTATGCAAAAATTGAACAACGGAGACTAAAGGGGAAGCAAGACGCACCACCACTGATGCCAATCAATGAGAAGTGGCCAACACTTTACCATATTAATTACTAAATGCTAGTTTTCTCTAGAACAGAGCCATATGTCAAAGCCTCCATTGGTTACCTCTTTGAAACCATCACAGCCGCCTCCAAGCCGCTTTGTTGATTCACGAAGAGCGGCCTGAGTTTTTCATTCTTGAAGAGTTACCATAATAAATTCTACAGGCGGTGTTTGTTAGATATTTTATTTATTTTGGCCTTGCATGGCTACACTTGTCTAATTGCAGTTTGTTTGTAATAAATAAAGGTTGCTAGAGTAGATTAGGGGAAACTGACTTAGTTGTTAGTTAAATACTGTTAGAATTCTCATTAGCAGGGGTTTGGATATTTTAGCAACTGTATTGTAAGAACTACTATTGGAGCACTGTAATTTTCGAATATGGACATCGATAATCAAAGATCGGTTATAGGATCCTTGAGTTGTGTTAAAATGGCGACACGTTTCTTCTTTGTTTAAATGTTTCCATTATTTTCTTTGCCGTGTATCTGCTCAAATAATTGTAAATTATAAATTTTAGATCAAGATTTGCTGTCGGAGCGCCTTAATTCTGTCTGCAATTTACAATATGAATGTTTTATGCTGAAGTATGATTAAAGAATTCCTAATTTCTCTTTATTCACTACTGAACCTTACTATTTCTCTCACCCATAATTCATAGATCTCTTAAGATCCATTTCGCACAGTTAGCTTACCCTATCATTTGCTCTTGATTTTGATGTGCCATTCCAGCCTTTGACTCCATTGCCCAATGGAATAGCCTCTGCAGCCCTATTTTTCCAACCACACAATCAATCAAACAAACAACCCCATCACTGTAACTAGCCTAACATCTGAAACTATAACCAACAAGTTAAATTGATTTAAATCATAAAACAAAGAGAGCCCTCTCTGAGTTTGGGAAGGCTAAGTCCTCGACTCCAAAGTGGTTTGATGTTGCACTTTATAGTTTAGTTTTTCCAATCTTCTAAAGTATAGAGTGCCAAGATAATGGAAACCATACTGGGGAACTATTGAGAAGCTTAATATTTCATCTCAACTCAGAAACCCCAATCGAAATATTGTTTGTTTTAAGTAATTACTATAGATTGTTTTTTTTTTAAAATATTCGGCTTGTTGGTGCCTTGGGTATAAATTCTGGCTTCCATAAGAATCTTCACCAGATCCCATCCTGACCCAAATCCCCCTACAATAGTTGAAAATCCAGAGAAAATCCTAAGAAAGACTCCCAGATTTAAAAATCCAACTATTAGCGGGCCTATTCACAAAGAAAGTTCCCTCCTTGAAAACCTTGTAACCTTACAAGATATCCAGTTCGACCTACACTTTGAGCAAAGCTTGTTCAGAACCAAATCTTAGAATTGGATAGGGCAAGCAGTTTTTGATCCAGCCATCTTACAACAAAGTTCATTGGGGAAGCCTCTACCTCGAATCAAACTGATCTTCATCTTCTCCAACACTTTGACTCCCTTCAAGGTGTGGTAACAGAGCTCACCTCAAATATTGATGATGCTTATCTTCAGTATTCTGTAGAATTATCCACTCTGACTGCTAGAAAATCCTTCTGTTATTTCCAGGTTTGATCATCCTCAACTCAATTACTCAAGTGTATCTTTATGTAATGTTCCAAAATTTTAGCCTTAAAGCTAAATGGAACATTAGAGTTAGCGGCAGCTCTAGTCGGTGAATAAATGGGTAGAAAAGCCCATAAGTCTCATAAGGAGGATAAAAACACTCCAAGTGTGAAAGGAGACACTCTTTCTAGCTTAATAAAACACCTCCATGTGTGAACAGGGATAAAATCAAGTTGCTTTTACTAAGTCAACAGCGCAGTTGTGGAGGAGGAGGAATCCAAGGAGGAATAACGTAGTTTTGGAGGGAGATGTATCCTTGGATAGAGATGACCTAATTGAGTGGGGCCAAGGGCAAGAAAACTCATATTTTATATAAGGAAGAGGATGACAACATTATTCTTCATGTCTTATATTATTTTTCATGTTTGCTCAGACTTTTGCTTCCTCTTGCTGTTTAGCAGAGTAGCAGTGCTGTTGAGCACAAGGTGTTCTCGAGCGGGAATCCCACATCTCTCCTTTGAGTAGCCTCATTGGGAGAGTTTACATTCATCATTCCAAATTAGGTTTCCAGGCCAAGGCTCAGCCAACTTCATCAGTGTAGTTTTTTCCAGAGATTGTGCAGTGTTCCTGGGTGCAGCAATGGAAGGGATTGGAATCCCGGTTTCTGAGCTAGTCTCTCATTTGAGGAAGGTTCCTTCACTTGTGGGACCTGTTTGGAGAGCTCCATAGCTGATTTAATATCTGTGGTATCATACCGCACATTTCCCATAGGGAATGCATTATTTTGGAGGCAGTGCTCAGTGCATGGTTTGGTGGCTCCGTTGCAGAGTTTCCTTGTGATTGAGAGGTTCATCCTTTCATGGGAGGAAACCCTTGAGGGATCTACATCAGATCAGACATCTTTCAGCCTTATACACTCATGTGCTTCAGTTTTTCAGTGATGATTCAGTAATTTTTTGAATATCACATTTTGTATGCTGACTGTTTGATAAGAAACCCTTGCTGGGTTATCTTGTATTTTTTATAAGGAGACTATATCTCAGTTCTTAAAGCATATTTGATTAATATATGGGTAGATCTATTGTTGTCCTATTTTCTAAGTGTAAACCCTCTCTTAGACTGCGCAGTCCCTTATGCAGGAACTCCAATATTTTGTAGTCTTGGGGTTTTAGCACTTTTTGGCAATCCTAAGTGTGGGAGATCTATTTAACCCACCTATTTTGCTTTATTTCAGCTCTATTATTGGATTTAGGTTGTATATTTACTGATATATGGAATCCAAGAGTTCATTTCACTATTTTAGTGCATATGTTGCTGGAATTGATTTTTTTTGTGCATGATTCATGAGTTGTCCCGATTTGGAATATTACAGTGGTATCAGAGCATGATCTCTAGCTCAACCTATGAGATCCAGCTATTAGAGGAAGGAGATATGGAAATAATCCATAAAGCTTTAGTATGTGAAGGAATAAAGGAAGACAAGCTTACAAAGCTTCTTCCAAAATCTATGCAGAGCTTTCAAGGAGAGCTGAAGAAAATGAGATTGGAGATGGGATCTCAAAAAGAGGTTGAATCTAGAGCTGAATCTAGATCTCCACATGGTGAGTGTGAGCATGCAGCTACACACCATGATTCACACCGTAGTCAAGTGCCCAGATCTATCTTGAGATGGATAAGAGGAGGAAGAATGCCTAAGAGGAGAACTCTTAGTGATTTTCTGCAGGATTATGAATCTCAAAATGAGAGGTTTAGAGATCATACTGATTTCCAAAAGTTTTTCAAGATTCAGGTGGAGAAGAGTAAGCAACATGATGCACGTAGATTTCTTCTATCTACTTTTTCCGGATCACCTACATGTTCAACTGGAGCCTGGGTGAAGGAAACCATATTTCCGAAGATGAAGCCATCAGAGTTGCAGCACTGCATTTCAGAGGTAAGGCTCATGCATGGTGTATTTTTGAATCTTTTTATTTAATAAATGCAAACACTTTCTCTTATACAAGATTCATAGAAACTTTGATGGGAAGGTTTGGTGAAAACCTTCCTAAGGCACATGAGCAAGGAAAACTTGAGAAAACAAAACCCTTGCATGTGATGAAGGAAACCCCATTTAAGAAAACCATGGGAGGAGCTGACATCTTGCATTACACATTGTCGGAAGCAAGACCTCCAGTTCATATTCTTGAAAAAGAGGGCATGTGGATCTCCTTTTCACAGGAGGATCCAACTGTTGAGATGTTGCCCATACACATTGAGGGAGATGAGGGAAACAACGCTGTCACATCTAGAGCACATCCAGTGCCTCATGCAGAGGAAGGAGGAGCACATGCTCCAACAGGAGAGATTCTTGTATCCTTACAAGAACTTCCCAGGATCTCATACATAGAGGTCCAAGCACAATCAATGAGCAACATGATTGTGCAACATTGCAGCTGGAAGGAGGAGGTAGGGAGGAAGAGCAGCATCACTTGATGAGAGGCACACATCCTTCTCTATTTCAGAGAGCCAATGAAAGGAAGAGGCAGACTGATTTGCACTGTAAAATCAGGGGCAAGGTTGCCCAAACATCTGTGCAGTCTACTCTTGACATTGATGTCTCACTTCATGGAGGCATTCCACCCGGGAGGCCACCAGATCTACAGTTGATGAGAGATATCTTGTCTTTGGGTTCACCACTCTTGGAATTTGGAGAGGTGAAGAGTTTGGAGGAATACTTTGGCATGGGGGATGTCAAAGTAGCAGTCAGCAGCATGAGGAGAGCTTCACATGCCAGATCACCAGCGCTGTCTCTTAGGAGGATTGATCCTTATTAGAGATCTTAGCTCTTGGTAGGGTACTCCAAGGATCTTGGTGCATGCATGATTATTGATGACCCAGATGGAGATGATAGATACATGATGGATGATGTGGTCATCTATTCCTATGGCAGGATCTTCTTGAATAGCAAATCTAGTCTTAAGGAGAAGCTGCTACATGCAGCACATGAGGACTTCTCTTCTATGCACCTTGATGCATATTTCCGTTGATGGAGGAGTTCACTTGGGAGGGCATTCATCATGACATATTTCAGCATATGGAGAGATGCATAGCCCGAATGGTGATAGAGAGGATGTGACAGCCACCTTCCTACTCATTGGGAGTAAGGGAGAATTTCCAGTTGAGCCATTTCAGCTCAAGACCTCAAGTACATGATGGAGGAGGTATAATTTCACATTTTTTATTGTACCTCTTTTCCTTGTTTGAGCAGCATGATGTAACAAGAAGAATTATCTCTTCTTGCATATGGTATGATGATGTACTTGCATCTACTTGTAGCATTGATTTTGGCTATCTTTTTGATGGTTTGTGGGGGAAGCCACATGATTCTTGGTGTGCACCATTGACACCATATTGTAACTTCATGTTTTCATCCTATGAGATGACTGTAGCAGCAAACAAGTGGCTGGAGAAGCACTTGTTATTTATTATCTTGATGTAGGCCAAGGATCCACTGCCCTGGTTCCACGAGAGGGACCATGATTCACGTTCCGATTGTCATTTGGCAACTTGTTTTTACTGTACCTTGCTTTCAATTATTACTGATATGTTTTTTCTCAAGGAGAGATTTGTATGGAGAGAGGAACCAATTGGATGGCATGGCACCCATATGCTAGAGCAGTAGAAGAATTGTTTGTATGGGGCATCATACAAGTTGACCATCATGATCTTACTTCATGGCTTGTATGAGGGAGAGATGAGGCAACAAAAAAAGTTTTTGTTGCTGTGGTTACACTTGGGAGAGTATGAGCAAAATTATTCCCATACTTTTCATGAGATTTCTAAAGAGAAGGAAGGCCCATTCATGGTGCAAGGAGGCTACCCTTCAACATTGGAGGATCATGAGAGACTTCCATGTCGGGAAAAGATCTTCTCACTTAGCAGCATGATGGTGGATGGCTTTGGCATGAGGAATATCAAAGGGGGAAGTCATGGAGTGACAAGAGCCTTGTTACTAAGGCCCACAACATTGTCACTTGAGATCATGTTTCTATTGATGGAGTGTTCCAAAGGGAGTATGCACCCTCTCCTCTTACAGATTTTTATGAGGGGATTCTCATGGGAAGACTCACTCATGGACCTCACCTTCAGCTCACACATGATGCATGGTAAGAAATACATTTATGTGCTTGTTGATTACTCTATTTATTATTTGTACTTTCTCACCATATGTAAACAGTGCATTGCTCCACATAAGAGCAATATTATTTATGGGTTTCATGGCCACTTTAGGGCCAAATATTGTAAATTTGATAACACAGATGGTGTATATGGCAACTTACTGCTTTATAATAGATGAGCTAACATGCATAGTTGCACATTATTTGAAGAAAAAAATGCCACTTGATGCCTTGAATCAGCAGTTGAAAGGACTGCGCTGCATCCACCAGAGAGACCATATGTGTCATCCAAACTTTCACATAACCTTCAGCCATTTTCTTATTTGGATGCCATGTGGTGATGATGTGCCATTCATCTTGTATGTAATGGTTTGGGTTAACATGACTCATGACTTTGGAGGAAGGGTCTTTAGAGACTCAATCTTCTTCTTGCCATTGGAGGGCAATCATGTTGCAGCCCAAGATCAGCATACCCTATACAATTATCATCAGTGGAGAGGAGGACAGCGTGGGATAGGCCCTCTTTCCTATCGTGTTTATTTATTCAGCCCACCTACATTTCTGGAGCACAAGGTGGAGGAGATTTTTCTTGAGTTACCATGTTGGAGGGGGACTCACTTCATTTGGATGATAGCATGGGTGAGGGAAGCACTCATTCACCATGATGATCATCGTCCCTGCTTTGTGGAGGCCATGAGACAGCAAGCGAATTTCCATTCACACTTTCCACCTTTGATTGATGTAGACCATTTGGTTTGCACAGTTGGGAGGAAACATTGGACTACAGTTTATTTGCAGATTCTCTTGATGCAGTGATGGAGGCTATTGATGGGAGGCCACATGAGGAGGAGGGGAGGAATTTTGCTCTCCTTATACATTTTCTTGAGGACAAGAAAATATTTTGGAGGGGAGGACTGTAATGTTCCAAAATTTTAGTCTCAAAGCTAAATGGAACATTAGAGTTAGCAGCAGCTCTAGTCGGTGAATAAATGGGTAGAAAAGCCCATAAGTCTCCTAAGGAGGATAAAAACACTCCAAGCATGAAAGGAGACACTCTTTCTAGCTTAATAAAACTGCTCCATGTGTGAACAAGGATAAAATCAAGCTGCTTTGACTAAGTCAACAACGCAGTTGTGGAGGAGGAGGAATCCAAGGAGGAATAACGTGGTTTTGGAGGGAGATGTATCTTTGGATAGAGATGACCTAATTGAGTGGGGCCAAGGGCAAGAAAAATCATATTTTATGTAAGGAAGAGGATGGCAGCATTATTCTTCATGTCTTAGATTATTTTTCATGTCTGCTCAGACTTTTGCTTCCTCTTGCTGTTTAGTAGAGTAGCAATGTTGTTTAGCACAGGGTGTTCCCGAGTGGGAATCCCACCTCTTTCCTTTGAGGAGCCTCATTGGGAGAGTTTTCATTCATCATTCCACATCAGGTTTTTAGGCCAAGCTTCAGCCAACTTCATCAACACAGTTTTTTCCAGAGATTGTGCAGTGTTGCTGGGTGCAGCAGTGGAAGGGATTGGAATCTCGGTTTCTGAGCTAGTCTCTCATTTAAGGAAGGTTTCCTTCACTTGTGGGACCTGTTTGGAGAGCTCCAGAGATGATTTCAGATCTGTGGTATCAGACCACACATTTCCTATACATTCCTAGTGTTTTTCTAGCTAGGGAATGCATTATTTTGGAGGCAGTGCTCAGTGCATGGTTTGGTGGTTCCATTGCAGAGTTTCCTTGTGATTGAGAGGTTCATCCTTTCATGGGAGGAAGCCCTTGAGGTATCTACATCAGATCAGAAATATTTTAGCCTCATAAACTCATTTTCTTCAGTTTTGCAATGATGATTCAGTAATTTTTTGAATATCACATTTTGTATGCAGAGTGTTTGACAAGAAACCCTTCCCAGGTTATCTTGTATTTTGTATAAGGAGACTAGATCTCAGTTCTTAAAGCATATTTGATTAATATATGAGTATATCTATTGTTCTCCTATTTTCTAAGTGTAAAACCTCTCTTATATTGTGCATTCCCTTATGCATCAACTCTGGTATTTTGCAGTCTTGGGGTTTAAGCACTTTTTGGAAATCCTAGGTGTGGGAGATCTGTTTAACCCACCTAGTTTGCTTTGTTTCAGCTCTATTCTTGGATTTAGGTTGAATATTGACTGATATATGGAATACAAGAGTCCATTTCACTATTTTAGTGCATATGTTGCTGGAATTTCATTTTTTTGTGCATGATTCATGAGCTGTCCCGATTTGGAATATTACACTTTAGCCCCTACCTTCCCCTCAAACCTTCCCCCCCAAAGTGCCCAAACCTCCACTCATACACCCACTATCCACCTTCCTCCATTTAATCCCACACATCCCTTAGTAAACCCTCCTCTTATCAACCCTCCTTGAGTTCCCCCACCACTAATCATGGCAGCCTGGTATGCTCCATTAGTGCTACCACAACCTATGGTGTCTATGCCACAAGATTACCAATCCAAAATCCCACTATTTTGATGGAACTGGTCCTGAAAATTCTCAACAACATCTGGACAAAATGAATGATGCTTTTGACTACCAAGAGATAGAGGATGAAACTATCCAAATGAGAATGTTTGCTCAAATTTTAGGGGGAGAAGTAAAAAAATGGTTCAAAGTCTTAACCCCTAATAGTGTCTATGACCTCCCTGCCCTTCACTAGTTGCTCATAAATAAATGGGAAGTTAAGAAAAATCCTCTCCAAATCCTTTCAGAATATGAAAACATCAAGAGAAACGCTGGAGAGAGTGTCTAATATTACTGCACTAGATTCAACATCATATACAATGACCTCCCTCCTCACATGAAATCCCCACAAGGCTTATCCCTAATGAAAATTTCAGATGGTTTCGACCCAAATATGGCTTATTAGTTGAGAGAAAAAGATCCGGCTACACTGGAAGAGATGCAAAGGAGTGCTGTAGGTGTGGAAGAAAATTTGATTGCAAAAAGGGATAGATTGAGAAGTGAGAAAAGAGTCATGATTAGGGAAGAGCCTGTAGCTTCCACTTACAATTCCAAGATCGATAGTTTAATGAGAACGATGGAGAGAATGATGGAGAGAATCAACTTGAATGAGAGAGTTGTCCCTAGGGAAAATCAACGAGCTCCTCAAAATAGAAACCAAAACTTTAGAAGAAACCCCCCTCAAATAAGATAAAGAGAATAAATAGGACCTAACCAGAAAATTAGACCTCCATTCCAAGAAAATCATGTTGATGAGGATGAGGGGGTGGTTGAGGAGCCAGAGGAAAGTCAAATGAATCTGATGGGAATTAATGATGAAGATACTGTTTTCCTCACCAAAGAAGAACAAGATGTATTTTCTCCGACCCAAACTGCAGTAGAATTTTAAGAATCTGAAGATTATAAACAAGGGTTCAAGAACGCCATCATGGAGGTGCATAGACAATATAACCTACGAAGCAAGAAAAATTCAGATATCCCCAAGAAAAATAATTCTGAAAAATCTGCTGCTAAGGCCCCTGAAGTTAGTCCTAAGAAAGCAACAGAAAGTTCAAAGAAAATTACTAAAATAACTGGAAATAATGATCTAGAAAGAAGCACTAGCAAACCAACAGTCAACCCTAGTAAAACTATTCTAGTTGATATCCCTAATACAAGTCAACAATCTGAAGTGGCTACAAAAATAATGCTTGAGAAGAGTGATTCAAATTTTCCAAAGACACAGACACGATTCAACAATGAGAATGAAATTGCTAAAAGAAAAATCTATGTCCCTCTCACTGAATTGGTAAACCAAGAAGTATATAGGTCTCAAATCCTAAAAGTGCTGAACATAGGAGAAATAAATGATACAGTCAATCTAAATGATGACAAACCTGAACTTTTGTTTGGACTGGAAGTAGAGGGAAAATTCCAAGAGGGAGGTGTTTCCCCATTTTATCTCAGTTTGTATATTCATGATAAATTCTCCATAATGCCATGATAGACTAAGGTGCATCTCATAATCTCCTGCTAAAGGCCATTATGGAGAAACTTGGCCTGGAAATAACTAGTCCCTACAAAGACCTATACTCTTTTGACTCCGACAAAGTTAAATGTTTGGGCCTCATCAAAGATATATGTGTTACATTAGCCCAAATACTGACCAAGAGTTAAGTGATGGAAATCGTGGTGGCTGACATCACTCCCAAATATGGTATGCTTTTATCACGCACATGGGGGGCCAATATTTCAGGCATTCTCAAAATGGATTTGACTTATGCTACCATACCAGTTTTTGGCCAGCAAAGGAGGTTGTATAGGGAGACCCTAATGAAATACATGGTGAGTAGTCCGGAGAAGCCTCATAATTACCCCTTGTACTTTTTCCACTCTGACCTTGATTCATTTATTCTTTATAATGATGTAAATATTGATGAACAAGTAATTGAAGAAGAAGAAGACCATAAGAAAGAACAGTCAGTCCAAATGGAAATTGTGCAATGCAAGTCTAAAAATGTACCCTTTTGGAACATGAGTTTTGATGGTTCGTGTGGCAAAGCTGGCTCCGGAGTAGGTGTGTGGATATGAAATACTAACAAAAACTATGTAGAAGGGCACTCCTACAAGCTAAAATTCTAGTGTACCAACAATATAGCAAAGTACGAGGCACTCCTTTTGGGTTTACAATTGCTCAAGAAACTAGGAGCCAAGAGAATCTCTGTCCATAGGGATTCTGAGCTGGTCATTAAAAAAATCATAGGAGAATATTCAACCAAGAATCCCATATTGAGAGCATACAAGAATGCTTCTCTTGACATCTTGAAAACATTCGAAGGATATGACCTTGCTGCAGTTCCAAGGAATCAAAATGTCCTAGCTAATGGGTTAGCATTTTCAGCCAGCACTTGTCAATTGCCTCACCCCAACAAACAATATACAGTACAGGTTAAACATCGCCTAGCAGTCCCTGACAATATGAGATATTGGAAAGTATTTAAAGATCACAACAGATTGAGAATTTCCTCCAATCTAAGGGCGAGTTTGAAGATTTCGATTTGGACTGAGACAATGAAGAATATTTTTCCACTAGAGATAAAATGTGTAGGGAGGAGCCCCCTCACCATTTTGATGTTAATTTCTCAGCGAGTGAAGATAAGCATAGGATAGAGGTGCATGAAGATCAAAAAAAGGAAGAATTTGAAGTACTGGAAATCAGAGACAACACCCCATCGAGAGGACTGGTCCCTCTCGAGGAGCTATTTGACTTCAATGATGTGGCTAAGAAACCAAAAGTGGAATCTATAGAAGAAAGTATCGAAGAATTCAATCTGGGAAGTGAGCAGGAGCCCAATATGGTAAAGTTGTCCAAAACTCTGCTTGCAGCCATAAAATAGAAATATATCTCTATGTTCAATGAATTTATTGATGTGTTTGCCTAGAGTTATGAAGAACTGAAAGCTTATGATACAGATATTATCCAGCATAAAATTCTATTCAAGGAGAATCAAAATCCTTTCAAACAAAAACTGCACTAGATAAATCCTATCCAAATGACTCTGGTGGAGAAGGAGATCAAAAAATGTATGATGCAAAGATAATAGTCCCAATTAGATATTCGGAATGGGTTTCCAATCTTGTATACGTCAGAAAGAAGATAGGTGAGATCAGGCTTTGCATTGACTTCAGAAATCTGAAAAAGGCATCTCTCAAGGACAACTACCCTTTACCAAAGATGGACCACATATTAAAAAAGGTAGTGGGCTCCAAAATAATCTCTCTGCTAGATTTTTTTTCAAGGTACAATCAAGTGCTGGTACACTGAGATGATCAACACAAAACGACTTTTACCACCCTATGGGGAATCTTCATGTATGTAAAAATTCCCTTTGGATTAATAAATGCCACTTTTCAAAGAGCAATGGATATTGTTTTTTCAGAAGAAATTGGTCTCTTCATCGTGATATATATTGATGATATTACAGTATATTCAAAGACCGATGAAGAGCATTTGGCCCATTTGAGAATAGTGTTTGAGAAATGCATAAATTTTTTCCTATCTCTCAATCATAAGAAATCATTATTTGGTCTTGAATAAGGAAAGCTTCCAGGCCACATCATATCTGAAGAAGGGATCAAGATTGAACCTGGTAGGATTGAGGGCATTCTACAAATCATTCATCCCAGAAACATCAAAAAACTGCAATCCTTCATTTGAAAGATAAATTTTTTGAGGAGGTTTATACCAAACCTCGCAAAAATTGTGAGGAATATCACTAACATGCTCAAGAAATATTTAGGAGTCAAGTGGACCAGAGAGGCTAAGCAATCCTTCAACCTGGTAAAGCATGCACTTACTACAACATCGGTTCTTAGCAGCGCTGAGTTCACCAAGGATTTCATCATTTTCTCCTTTGCATCAGTGCACATGGTTTCTGCTGTGTTGTTGCAGAAAAATAAGGATGGATAAGAGCATCCCATAAAGTTTTTTAGTCAAGCTTTAAGAGATGCACCTTTGAAGTAAAATATCATGGAGAAGCAGGCTTTTGCCTTCATCAAAGAACTGAAGGATTTTAGAGTTTATATTCTGAATTCGTGCCCAATATAGTTGTCAAAGACATCCTAACACAGGATCTTGATGGAAAAAGAGGCAAGTGGATTGATATCATCTTGGAGTATAATTTAGAGATCGTACCCACTAAACTAATCAAGGGACAAGGATTAGCCAAGTTGATGGTTGAAACCAATTTTCAAGCACTAGATATTAACATGATTCATTCAATGAATGAAAAAGAGGAGCTGGAGACTCCACCTTTTGAGGAAGCATACTTGAATTCTCCCTGGTACACATATATACTGTATTTTCTGTTTTATTTAAATGATCCTCCTGGTTTGTCCAAAAAAAAAGCTAGATTCTTGAAATTAAAGGCTGTAAAATTCTGCATCCTAGAAGATGTTTTGTACTGGAAATATTCTGGGGGCATATTTCTTAAATGTTTGCTTCAAGAAGATGCAGATAGGGTTACAAAACAATTCCACTAAGGGGATTGTGGAGATCATCTCTATTGGAAAACCAATGCTAATAAGATCCTTAGAGCTGGTTTCTATTGGCCTACCCTTTTCCCAGACACCCACAAAATGGTAGCCACTTATCATAAATGCCAAATCTTTGAGGGAAAAATAAATTTTCTTCCTCTACCTTTACAACCTATCTCTGTTGAAGCTCCTTTCCAATAATGGGGTTTAGAATTCATTGGGAAATCCACCCTCCCTCCTCTGGCCAGCATAAATGGATTCTCACTCTGATAGAATATTTTACCAAATGGATAGAGGCCATCCCTTCCAAAAATTATATTGACTCAATGATTATCAAATTCCTTGAAACCAACATCCTGTCCAGATTTGGTTGTCCTAGGAAAATCATTACAGATAATTCTGTTGCTTTTAAGTCAAAGAAGATGATAGATTTTTTCCATAGGTATCGCATTTCTTTAGGGAATTCAATAGCTTATTACCCTAAAGGTAATGGATTAGCTGAGTCCTCCAACAAGAGCCTAGTCAATATCATCAAAAACAATTTGGACGATAATATGAAATCTTGGCATAAGAAGCTTATACATGCATTGTGGGCTGATAGATTAACCACCAAGAAATCAATTGGCATGTCACCATACCAGTTCGTCTATGGAATGGATGAAGTTTTCCCAACATCCCTAGGAGTTCCATCCATGAAGCTCATTCAAGAAGCGGAGGCTGAAGAAAATGATGTGCAAAGAAGAATAAGCTAGAATATTCAGCTGCAAAAATCTAGAGAAGAGTGTACAATAAAACCCAGGTTGTGAAAGAAAATATGAAGAAGATTTTTGACAAGAGGACAAAAGCCAATGATTTAAAAATAGGAGATAAGTGCTGAAATTAGACTCCAAGCGAGAAGATAAAGGTAAGCATGGAAAATTAGACAACTTATGGAAAGGGCCATACACTATTCATTCTTTCAGAGGAGACAATGCGTTTTTTTGCAAGAAATGGATGGAATAGAGCTCTTTGGAGGTGCCATTAATGGCAGGATGCTAAAACATTATCTCTGAAAAAAAATAAGACTTCATCATTTTAATTACCATAACCTTACAATTTTCAGTAATCCATTGGACCAGGTTGAAGGCCGGAGTGAAGGCCATAAGCCTAGTCTGATAAGCAAGGATGTATATAAATTTTTCTGAAAGTGTTGCAAATTAAAGTTCCACTACTATTGAAAAAAGTTTTGTGCAGTCATACAACTTAAGCATGATTGTACTAATTTTCAATTTTCTTCTGATAGGTTAGAAAATGAAGATTTTCCAAACCATTTAATCTTGGCTTATTAGTAGGTAGGTATAAAATGACATTGGTTCAATAGCCTAATCTGAACCAATAGGAGAAATAAGGGATAGGTAATAGGTTAGAAAATCAAAAGAAAAATGATGTCAGGGTTTGAAAGTGTAAATTCACCCCAAAGGGAAGAAAAATGATTAGAATCATAGGTTGGGTAGGTAGGTGTGCAAATGAGGTCTTAATACTATGAGCATGTCTCCATTTTTCAAGTTTCAGGTTGCTTTTTCAGTCTCAGGATCAAGTGTGTTTCAGATCTCAGTTTTCATAAAGCATCAACATCAGCCTAAAAGTTTCAGCCACAGAAGTTGCAACAGATCAGGCTCTAAGATTGGGATAAGCCCAATGGAACAGGCCACTAGCCTACGATGTTCTTAACACCTCCTGAAGAAGCTTCCATCCCTAGTTGGAGCCACTGTTATACTCCTGTATTTCACAGTATCACAAGGTGACTGATTATTGATTAGATTTGTCATTACTGAAAATAACATTCTATGGCTATCATTTATTTTCAGAGAAAGAAAGGGAACTCCTGACTGTAAAGACCTTCAAAGGAATCAATCTGCCTCTTCGCCTGTAATATTCCAAAATTTGCATGCAGCAAATTGGAATATTAATTTTTGCTTATATCATCTAGGAGGTGAATAAAATGGGTAAAGAGACCCATAAGTAGGAATAAATCCCTCATAGTGTGAAAGGGATCAATGGAGCAGCTTTATTTTTCACCTTCCAATGTGAAAAGGGGCAAATGCATGAGGACAAGGTCAAGTTTGACCAAGTCAACAACGCTGCCTAAGAGGTGTAGCTTGCTTGGGAAGACAACGCAGTTTGAGAGGGAGAAATATTCCTTGTGGAAGAAACCCTAATGTGTGGGGTCCAAGGCAAAGAGACATTCACTTGCATAAAATGAGGAAGAGGCGGCTATAGTGGGACATCTTTGAGCATTTGATCATTTGTCTGATTAGACTATTTGCAGTCTCCGGCTGTTCAACTGAGCTGCAATGCTGTTTAGCATGAGGGATTCCTTTTTAGGATTTCCTCTCTTTATTGAGAGGTCACTTGAAGGATTGCACTTCATTTTCTCCACATCTTGGCTCAAGGCCAAAGCCACTTCTTCAGTCATTGCATTATTTCTGCTAAAGTATAACGTAGTGTTGCTGGGTGTTGCAGTGGAGGGTTCCACAACACCATTTCCTTCGCTCATCTTTCAGAGGAGGGAACTCCTATTCCTTTGGGAGGTTAGTAAAGGGGATTTCAGAGCTGATTTTCATATCTTGGCATCAGGCCAAGCATCTCCCATCATAGACAGTGCAGTCCCTTGTCTAGACTACATTATTCCAGTGAGTATCTGCAGTGGGGGTTTGCACCACCATTTTGGAAGGCAAGATCTTCACTGTTAGGATCAGCCTATCAATTGAGAGATATGTTGGAGGAGGTTCATTTCAGATTGATCATCATATTCAGTCATATCCTTCTATTTTCTGAGTTGCAGATTTTGCCCAATAACTCTGACATTTCTGCAGATTTGCCATTTTCATGTGTATTATAGCCAATTCTTCTAAGGATTGTTGTATTAGCATTTTAAGGGATTGAGAGCTTTCTCCCCATCATTTATTGAGCTTTCACTGTCATATTATTGTATTTTAATTTTGTATGTTGCAGTGTCTCCAATAAACTGTGTTATTTTAGCCATACGATATTCCTGCATAGCAGTGTTTCACTATTGTCATGTACATGTCTCATTGAGGCTTTCGTTGCCTAGCTGGAGTGATTGATTCCTCAAAAAATTGTATACATTTTCTGCTATATTATACATTTGTTGGCTGTATATATCTTCATGTGTTCACAACTATAAAATAATGCTATTATTCCATTATATGTTCATACATTGTTGCAGTCCCTCATCGGGCACTTTCTGAGGACAACTAGGCGTGGGAGATCTGTTTAACGCACCTAGAGGGATTTATTTTGAGCCACCTCTTGGATTTTGGACTTAGATACTCAGATATAAGGGATCCAAGTCTCGATTTCAAATCCTGTAGTAGCCATTCCTGGAAAATGCGTTTTCCAGTCATGCCTTGCTAGCTGTTCCAAATTTGGAATATTACACCGCCCAATATAAGGAAGGAAGTGTTGTTGACAAGGTGTGATGGGGATTAAACTTCATTTCTACCCTCGTTCCATTTCATTTCATTCACCGTCATTTCCTCCCTCATTTCCTCCATATTATCCCATGCTTTTAATCCCATCAAACCCCCAAAACCCACATATATATAACCTTTTGGGGCTTATTACTTTATAAACTCACTTATTATAAAGTTTCAAACTTTATTTTATAAACCCCGCCACCCATTCCCCGCCATGCTTCATTTTTCATTTCATTTTCCTTTGAAATACATTGAAATCTCACCTATTTCGACCTTTGCGCTTTACTGTTCCCCCTTTACCATTTTGTTTCTTTTTCATTCCCGATCACGATCAAAAGTGGGTCCTCATCACATTTCGAAAAATTTACATATTTGGCATGGAAACTAAACTCTAAATGTTGCAATTGCGATATTGCATCGCATTTGACTTACCATTGTGTGCGCCTGCAAGTTTATCCATTTAGTTTTGTGATGCGATAAGCCGTCCCCACCTCTACAGCTCCGCTCCCACTTCATAAGTCATTGCAATACAAATGAAGAACATGTAAATTCCATAATAATTACCGCCTTGAACTTTCCACCGATTCATAAATACTACGCCACATTTTCCAGTGGGTCCCTCTCCCTCACATTTCGCAAAATTTAAAAGTTAATCCTTGCAAGTTAAAAGATTTAACTTGCGATGCGACCCGAGCGCAAATAGCGCATCACAAGTTTTACAAATTAGTCGCGAAGATAAATGTTAAAAATGCCGAAGTGCAATATGTGATGCGGTGGGGCCCGATCGCAAATTGCGCGTCGCAAGTTTTAAATATTAAAGTGTGAAGGGTAAATGTTAAGTCCTGCACTGTGCGAAGTGCGATGATGGCGCAGATGAGATGTATTTCAGAGAAAAGGCATAACGGATTTAAAGTCCGGATTAATGTTTTTTTACGCTGTTTTCCTTCAAAAGGGGGTTGAAAACGATCGGAAGGGCTCGGGTAGCAAAAAGACAAAAAAGGTCGAGTCTGATCCCACCTTACTGCCATGTCATTACCTTCTCCCTATCGCCCCCCATATTTCCTCCATCTCAAAGAAGCCCCTCCTCATCTGGTGGTCCTGGTGCATTTCGCACCCCCGCTCAACTTTCGAGATTTAACTATACGGGTGGTCTGAAATGGGTGGTATCACTTACCCCCTCCATGCTACGTGTTTCCCTTTCGTTATTTCACACCCTCCTTCTATATTACCGCTTACCACCTAAGAGCCCCTCTAAAAAGTTGTTTTCGCTCATCTCCAAACCGCCGCCGTATTCATTTAGCCACTACCAATGTTGCTGCAGCACATCTGCCAACCGCCATCCCTCCACAACCGAGCATATAAGGTTTGTGCGCCATTTATGAGGAAAAAGGATACACATGGTAGAAAGGCTCGAGCTAAACTTGACAAGGATTTTAAAATGTAGGGGGAGGTTTAACGTCATAAAGAAAATTACGGTAAAAGTCGAGAAGGGCATTTATGCAGAAATCGAACAACAGAGACTAAAGGGGTAGCAGGACGCACCAGCACCGACACCAATCAATGAGAAGTGGCTAGCACTGCACTATATTAATTACTAAATGCCAGTTTTCTGCAGAACAGAGCTAGATGTCAGAGTCTCCATTGGTTACCTCTTCGAAACCATCACAATCGCCTCCAAGCCACTTTGTTGATTCACAAAGAGCCACCTGAGTTTTGCATTCTTTAAGAGTTACCATAATAAATTCTACAGGCGGTGTTCGTCATATATTTTCTTTATTTTGGCCTTGCATGGACACACTTGTCTAATTGCAGTTTTTTTGTAATAATAAAGGTTTCCAGAGTAGATGAGGGGAAACCAACTTAGTTGTTAGTTAAATACTACTAGAATTATCATTAGCAGGGGTTTGGATATTTTAGCAACTGTATTGTAAGAACTACTATTGGAGCACTATAATTTTTGAAGCTGGACATTGATAATCAAAGACCAGTTACAAGATTCTTGAGCTGTGTTAAAATGGTGACGTGTTTCTTCTATGTTTAAATTCTTCCATTATTTTCTCTGTTGTGTATCTTCTCATCTAATTGTAAATAAGAAATTTTATATTAAGATTCGGTGTCGGAGCAACTTAATTCTTTCTGCAATTTACAATCTGAATGTTTTTAGCTGAAGTCTGATTAAAAAATTCTTAATTTCTCTTTAGTCACTAGTGAACCTTACTGTTTCTCTCACCTCATAATTCATACAATGCTTAAGATCCATTTCGCACAGTTAGATTGCCCTGTTATTTGCTCTTGATTTTGATGTGCCATTCCAGCCTTTGACTCCATCACCCAATGGAATAGGCTTTGCAGCCCTATCTGTCCAACCACACAATCAATCAAACAAACAACCCCATCACTGTAACTGGCCTAACATCTGCAACTATAACCAACAAGTTAAATTGATTTAAATCATATAACGGAGAGAGCCCTCTCAAAGTCTGGGAAGGCTAGGTCCTGGACTCCAAAGCAGTTTGATGTTGCACTTTATAGTTTATTTTTGCCAATATTCTAAATTATAGTGCCAACATAGGTGAAATGGAATCTAATTATATAAGCGAATCTTCATTTGGGTTCCCTGAGAAAAAGCATTGCTCAACATGGAGACCAAGTTTCCTGAATTTTCCAAAAAATAAACAAAATTGCCCAAAATGCTCAAAATTTGTCAAAATTTGTTTTGTGCAACCCATGGATGATAGACATCCAATGATGCCTCAGCAAGTAGGTCTAAGTTATCCTTCTCCTTGAGGTTCATTTGAGCTTCTTTAAGCTTCTTCTTTATTTGATTGAGCCCGATTTGTGATATTTTGTTTCTGGCGCAATAGTGATTTTCCATGTGTATCTGGAGGTAATTGTTATTTTTGGATTTCTTCAAAAGCTTCTCAAGATGTCCATTGACTCTTTCAAGACAATACTCTCTATCTTGATTATTTTAGCAAGAATTAGTTCATCAAAAGTTTGCCAACTTGATTTAGGAGCTGATTCTCTTTCTTTCTGGAGCGCCCTTTTGAGGCCTCTTGTACTTGGTATCCTTGCTTTTGTTTCAAATTCTGCATCCTCCAATTCATCATCATCTACCAGTTCTTTTCCTTTTCCTTTATCTGCCTCAATATGCACCTTTGGCTTGACTTGGAGGAGTAGTTTGACTTTTAACTGTAAATTATCTTGCTGTAAGAAGATGATTTGGGAATTTTCTATTGAGAAAACTTCCCTCAACTCTAATATATCTTATTATTTTTTATTTATGATTTCCTCAACTGGATTATCCTTCAACTTCTTGGCCATTTCAAACTCTAGGGGTGCTTTTTCATCATGCTTCTGCAATGATGACTCACCATCATGACTAGGTGGCTGCTTTATTGTTTATCTTTGCTCAGGTATAGTTTTAGGTGCAACTACACCTCTGATGGTATTAGGAGAAAAAACCATCCTCTTACCCTTCTCATAGGTTTGAGTGATCTCAAACCTAGGTTCTTTTGAAACCTCTACTTGCTTTCTTGAAGAGACAACCTCCTTTGGTTGTGCTAATGATGTGCTATCAACAATAAGTGGACTAGTAGCAGGCGCTGATTCTACTTTCTCCATGAAAGCTTCCCATCTCATATTGTTTGCTGATTTTTGGTGCAAAAAAACCATCTCGACCAAACCATTATGGAATAAACTAGGATGATGATTATTACCTTTGCTCTGCACCTTTTTCGCCATCTTGACCAAACTCCTGAATAAATAGTTAGATAAATTGAGTGACTTGGTGTGTGTGAAGTGCATTAGTAACCTAACATGTTATTGGTACAACTTTGAAAATACCCATTTGCATGTAAAATATTTCATGATTAGCTTCATTAATGGGGCATAATTATCAAGTAAATGCCTGAAATGGAAAACATGTTTAGGTTCATCTCTACAATCAGGTTTTAGAAACATTGAGTAGTTCTCAAGGGCCAATTCCATGCCTTTGAACCGGACTTATCCTTCATTTGGAATACCTGATGCTAAAGTGATGGAATATGATGATATATTTAATTAAATTCCTGCTATGTTGGCCTTGTATTTGCTAAATTTAGTGGCAAAAAGGCTAGTTAATTGAGCATGACAACCCACCTCCATGATTCTCTCACAAAATCTCAAACATCCACTGTTTTCAAAACATCTCTTAGCATAAGGGGAGGCATTGAGTTCTTGCAATCTAGATGGATCAAACCTGGAATGGTGTCCTCCCTTGTGAACCTTCTATTCACCCTCCATACTGCTTGTGGACAAGATGAAACCATCCTAGATGAAATGAGTAGGGACAATGAATCTGGGAAAAAAGGGGATAGGGATAGGGTGACTTTAGGGGTTGTGATGAGGTGAAATAAATCTAAGGACAATTCCCCAAAAATTTGAGGAGGTAGGGTGATGTGTTAGATTGACGTTACAAGTGAAATTTCTTGAAATAGGTATGGGGAGGTGGACCAAATTGTGAAAACATAGGGATTTTTTAATTTTCTTGTGGAAATGTAGTGGGAATTTAAGGTTTTGACAGAAACAATAGTAAAGGGGACTATGAGTGATAAGGGTTGTTAAGGTAGGTTTTGTGGAGGATAAGTGAAGGTTTTAGATGGTGGGATGAGGATTTTTAATGGCTAAAACCAATCAAGAAAGGGAAACCCTAAAACGTAATGGAGAAAAAACCCTAAGGAGATAAATCACTCATACATTAATGAATTGACCTAAAAAATATATGGAGAGTGTCCACTTACTGTTGAAGATACCAAAGAAGCTTTGAAAACTTGTTTTGAACTTCAAAAATCTGTCTTGGAGGCTGAAACCAAAAAACGTAGCACTTTTGGTAGAAACATAGTGTTGTGATAGAAACATAGTGCTACCTCCTAGAAACGTCGTGATACCTCCCAGAAACGTCATGCTACTTCCTAGAAACGTTGCGCTGCTTCAAGAAGCGTAGAAAAATGGATTTGTTTGCAATTTTCTCTAGTTTTCTTCCACCTTTGAAGGTGCTAGAGTGTTCCGAAGGTGAGAGAGGAGCTCTATCGATCAAGAGAGGATAAAATGAGTGAAAGAAATCACTTTTTAACTTTATAACATTATTAAACACTCTTTTTTATCGTTTAGTGAAAACATGATCTTTTGAGAAAACATCTGCCTTTTTTGAAAAATTTGACAATGTAATAATATTTTGAAAGAAGACAAATTGTCTTTCTTGATTTTCCTACCTAAGCTAATTCCATTTTAAAAATAACTTGTATGATGGAAATGACTCTTTTTTCTCCTTTTTTATGACAGATTTTGGACATTTATGGTGGCGAAATGAAAGACACCTAGACATTGACCTAGGTGAAAGAATGGTGGCTTACTTAAGACTCTAGATGATAATGAAGGACATGAATAATGAAATGACAATGAACATGAATAAACTGGAGGGAGCATATTTTTAAAGACCTATATATATACAAAGAACAAAATTTTATTTGAAAACTGGCTTGAAAATATACAATTTTTGACCTAGGATCACTACTAAGAAAATATGAATGAGTACATTTGATCACTAGATATTGGACACTAATATGTCCAATGGAAATAGGTGGAGCGAGTGAGTCCTTAGGGGAAGAACTCAAATCAGGAACATCGTATGAATTAGTTTACATGGTCACATTAATTTTCTCTTTGTACATAAAGATGGGAAAATTGTTTAGAAAATTGAAAAATGGCCCCTCATTTCCCCCCTGCAGAGGTGTAGGAGATTGTGCAAGAAATGGTTGAGTTAAACCAATAGGAGGCTAAGTATATTGTGGTGGTGCAAGAAGCCTATGGACTTCATCCATTTGAGTGCTATCCTAAATTAAATGTTTGCCTTGGAAAATATTATAAGGGAACTTAATCTTATGATGAAGTTCAGTCATGCCCCCTCCTTGATTTTGTGGGTTTGGTTGAGTTTCTTGAGAAGGTTGATTCTTTTGTTTATTTTTAGTATTCTTTTTACCACTATGTTGATGGTTGTTATTAGGTGTTGTGGACTTAACAATAAGAACATCGGTGGACTGCTAAAAATAAAGTTCTTTTGTAGATCTAATGCACTTGTTGGGGCTTGCAGTGCAATAATCAATTTTCCAACTTGAGAAACAAGTTCGCTCACAAAATCAGAAATATACCCAATCACACCATAAACATGTGGGCCGGGAGTAGGTTTTTTTGGGTCAATGGAAGGCCTAGGATCATTTGGAATTACTTCATAAAGTGTATCCAAGTGTGAATAAATCAAATCCAGTAGCTAATGAGCTAAGATAGCTAGTTCCTCAATGACAAATCTAAAAATAGACACATATTTGGAAATCTAAGGTATTAAGGATCAATTGAACCATTTATGCAACATCTCATCAGGAGGCTTGGTTCTCACCAACCTCTTGTGACGAATCCACTCATGAATATGATCATAAATCAACATGGCTTCATATTTTTTAAAGTTATAAAAGAGATCAGAATCGATATCATACCTCATAGGCAACGAAAAATGCGTCAAAAAGGTTTGAGATAACGATGAAGAATCATTATAGGATGTTGTTTCCAATTCGATACACCATTTGGAAACATCTATTTTCAAAGTGCATTGGAATAGGCGTAGTTTAATCAAATCGCCCACTAAAGAGTTGTATGAACACCATAGTGTTGGAAATATTGTCATTGATGGCAAAGAAGCAAAAAGGAGCAACACCTGAACTATCATTAAGGAAAAGGAGCAGAGAAGAACCAAAAATAAGGCAAAGGAGAAAATAAGGCAACAATGCAGTAAGAAAGCATAAAAGAGAGGTAGAGGAGAAGCATAAAGGAAAGGAGCAACATTAGACTATCATCAGAGGCAAAAAAGAAGTGAATTCAACTAAGAAGCAAGGAAGACAAGGAGCAGAGGCAGATGAGGAAGCAAAGGCAATAGAGAAGCAACCAAAGCAAAGAGGCAGTGAATCCATCTAAGAAACAAAGGTGGAGAAGCAGTGAAAGCAGAGAGGTAGTGAATGTAGAGAGGCAGCGAATGTGGTAGAGTCAGAAAATGTATCTAAGAAGGCACCAAAGGCAGCAAGGCAACAGAGGTGACAAATCAGCAGAGACAGTAGAGGCAGCAAATGCAACATAGCTAGAGAATGGAGTAGAGGCAGCAAAGAGGTAGAGACAACTGAAGGCAATCGGATTTGCCAGACATAGTGAGGATCAGAGATCCTGCACATAGTAGAAGCAGGAAGAGGCGACAGACGAGAGGAAGAGGCGAGTGTTACACCATTTTTTGGTCATCTAACCTATTATCATTAGATGGACCCAAGTACACCATGTAAGACCAATTTTACCCTAAGTAAAATTGCTTTCACTATGTAAAATAACTTAATAAACCACAGTTATTAGGTTGTTTATGGTCAAAACAGGAAACCCCAAAAGGAAATATTAAACAAACCCATTTTGTTTAATTTTCCTCATGGAATAATTAATTAAACCATAATTTAATTATTATTCCCAGTCATGTTTAACCCAAAAACAAAGAAATTAATTAGATAAACCCTTATTTCTCTTATTATTTTCTAGGAATAATTATTTAAATCTTATTTAGATAATATTCCTTGTTAAATATGACCAAATCACCCACAAATAATTAAATAAATCATTATTTATTTAATTATCTTTCAACCACTTCCTTAAATAATTAAATAAATCATTATTTATTTGATTATCTTCTAACCGCTTCCTTAAAAAGATAAATAAATCATTCATTTATTTATTTTTGACAAATAAAGGGATTTGACCCAAGTCAAATACCTTTTCCCCAACAAATATAATAAAATATTCCATAAAAGGTGGATCTAGATTTGGTTAACATTATTTTAATCATGCACCAAGATCTAGAATGACCCAATATTTTGTTATAAATAGGAGGGTTTTTCCTACCATTCCTCACCTTTTGTTGCCTATTAGATCACTCTGGATCTATACACTTGGTCACATTTTCTACCATTTTCTGTGTGAGCTCCCTTTGAGTTCCATTCTTTGTGTGGGTTTTCTACACCAACAAGAGAGAGAGATTTTAGATCTGAAGTGATGAGGACTTCCAAGAACCCATCCCACTGAGGAGAATTGGATATGCCTTCTTGTTTTCCTCCCAGGTGCCCGATTAATACAAAAATTCTTTCAAAAATTGTTCTTGTCTTGTCTATTGGTATATGGAGCAAACCCTTATTTTTTCTGCTTAATGTCTTTCCATGCATAGATCTGGTTTTTGTAGCTCTTTTATGTTCAACTAACCACAGATCTGAAGATATTGGCAGCCACTTTTGTTGTTAGGGCTATTAGTTATGCGTAGCTAAAGTGGTCCTTTTTCGTACACTTCGACAAAAGATTCATACTAACAAATGGCGACTCCACACGGGTTTTAAATTACGACCGTTGTCGTTTTTCATATTCCTGCATATCTAGCTACTTCATACCCTAGGGTTTCTTTTCAGCTGTTTATTTTTCCTATTTTTATGTTGTTTTTCTCACATAAAACCCTAAAACATCAAAATTTCTATCTTCCGTGTGTTTCTGGCCCTATTGCGCAGGTAAGCGACACCAGCCGCAACTGAGACGGCAAATTTTCTGAAAATCTGCCGCCGAGACAACCAGAATGGAGGGTCACACTTTTTTGCCCATAACCTGTGACCTGGACCTCCAGGTCGCACTTTTCTGCCCCTTTTCTGCGACCTACACTGAAAACAGGTCAGAACCTGCGACCTGCCAATTTTTCAGTGATTTTTCTGCAATTTTTCTGGGTTTTGCTGCTGCTTTTGTCAGGGTCTTCCAGCCTCTGTCTCAGCCTGCTTTGACCAAGTTCTGATCTGTTTTTACTCATCTAAGTGGGAACCTAGCCCCCTAGGGCTTTAGTACCCTCCACTTTTTGTGGAAGAGTTTTAGCTGTTTCAGTCGTCTGTTTTTTAGAGCTTCAGCCTCCTTTTTTCCAGATATTTTACCTCCCTTTCAGATCCATTGTAATCAACTCTTCTACCTCTCAAATCACCTCCTGAAGATTTGTTTGGATCTACTTTTAGGGCCTCCTCCTTGCCCCCTCCGCTTTTTGCTGATTTCCTTCCTTTTTCCAGCCACCTTGCCTCTGTCTTTTAGCTGTGATCTGCACCTCTTTTCAGCAGCCTTATCCTCTAGATCCCTATCCCTTTTGACCCTAGATCTATTGGCCTCTTTTTATGTGTGTTTTGACTAGATTTTTACCCTCTTTTGGAGTAGTTTTGAGAGACCCGCCTTTTTGGGTTAGATTGATGCACGATTAGCTGTTAAATGTTCTGTTATTTCAGCTTTCTATACTGTTCTCTGCAGATTTCTTTTTAGTTACGCAGCACACTTTTTCTTGATCTCAAAATGAAAAGGGTTTAAAAATTAAAATTAACGCACACCACACATTGACCCTAAGTGAAGAAATGCCTGGTTAACACCGCCTGGAAAAGACTCTAAAATCAATTGTCACTGCACCTTGTCTGCCCTTGACCTCACTTGATTCTGTCCCTTTCTGCCCTTGTCGGTTTCCTTCTTCCTGTCATCATTGTGCCCCCAAGGCGCCTTTCCCGGAGACTTCTTGGCCTTCACCCTTAGTTTCCGGTTGATCGACCTGCTCCGCCCCGCCGTCGTCGAGCCAGTCCTCCTTCGAGTCCGCACTCCGACTCCTCTCTTGATTCATCGGGTTCTCCTTCTCCTCATGGTTCTCCCCCTGCCACCTTCACTATGTCTGGTCCAGGGCCCAACGCTAGCGGTTCTCTCGGCCCTAATGCCGGCCCTACTACTAGCGGAACCACCACCGGAACTACCTCGGCCACCCCCGTGCTGCCGTATATTGCAGGCCTCAGCCTCCCCAATTTCAATCAGTTGATCAATGACCCTATCCGCCACAATGCTAATTGGCCTGCTATGCCAACCAAGCTCCCTTCCGACATCCCTAAGTTCAAAGGCCACGCTGGAGAATATCCAACCAATCATGTCCGATCTTTCCACATGTGGTGTTCCTCCAATTCCATTACCGATGACTCCATCCGTCTTCGTTTGTTCCAACGCACGCTTACCGACGAAGCTTCTAAATGGTATGTTGACCAAGCCACCTCTTCCCATACCACCTTTGTGACCCTTGCCCAAGCCTTTTTATCTTATTTCCAGCTCCCTCTCCGATACGATACTGGCACGGAGCTCTTGACTTCATTCAAGCAAACCTCTTCGACCTGCCTTTCCGCCCATGTTCAGGAATGGCGACGAAGACGAAGGTTATGTCGAGCCCTCCCCTTCGAAGATCGGGTTTACATGGACTGGTTCCTTCACACCCTCTTAGCTCCTATCGGCAAAGATGTCGCCTCTCACTTTCCTCAAACTGAAGAAGCCGCCCTCCAAATAGCCTTGAAATATGACCTGATCTACGCTCAATCTGGTTATGTTTATACCGTTCTTCCTGACCTCCCCAGGCCCGGCGGCGCTAACGCCCCGGGGGCATCTCATTCCGCCGATGGTATCATTGGAGCCCTTTCCCATCCGTACACTCAACCTCCTATGGGCTATGGTCTCCCTCAGGGAGGGGCCAGCACCTCTAGCACTCTTCCCCCTCCCGGTAGCATGTATCCAGGATACGGCATGCCTCCTCCTTTTTCCAAACCTCCTGCTTACCTCAATGTTGCCCAACCTAACCATTACCTTTATCCACAGCCTGGTGCGCCAGCTCCTCCAGCATATGCGCTTCCATCTCCCTTGCCTCCTCCAAACCCGCAACAGCACTTACAGCCCCCTCCAGGGCAAGTATTTGCACAGCAGGGCGCGACTAATCCCCCTTCTTCTCAAAGAAGGTGGAGAGGCAACCCAAACCAATCTGCCCCTGGTACCCGTGGACCCAATCCTGGTGTTGACCCTAACACTGCCAACCAGCAACAGGGCACTCAGCCCAAGCCGGACAGGCCGCTTCGCACTAATAAGCCTTGTTCGTGTTGCGGTGTTTATGGTCATTACACCCACGATTGTCCCCTCTTACCCCATATGCGGCAGATGTGGGAGTCTCAAGCCACATTGCGCGGACAACACGCCTCCCCTCATGCTCCTCCTAATGTGGCCACTACCCAACCAACTGTGTTTACTGATCCTTTCCCTCAGCAAGGATTCGTGGCTACCCAACCGCCTGACAGCCAGGTCGCCACTCCCCCTTCCCTTTCTGGTTCCTCCGATTACCAGATCCTTATGATGCACTCCGATCCTTCCCCGACCGTCGACCTTCACCTTCAAACTCGGTCTTGCCAGTACCCCAAGCCTCCTGCTCAGTCTGCCCCCGAGCCTCCTTCTTCAGGTTCTACAGAGCCTCTTTCGACATCTAGTGGCCCCTTACATATCCCTCAACCCAAAGTTGAGGTTCATACCAAGATTCCTAAGGGACCCCTACGTCGAAACGCTGCTTCTGGTCGAGCTGCTCATTCGTATAGTATAGTAGATGATTTGGCGCAATCCCCCGCTGCCATTTCCACACTGGAACTCCTCCAGTCATGCCCTTCCCAAAAGAAGGCTATAATATCTGCCGTGGGCGCTGTAGATCCTGCTGATGACCAAATGATTGTTTTCGACGCTACTCAATCGGACCATCCTCCTCTCCCTCCTTCCGTCGCCTTCCAAATCCCAGTCAAAATCCGGAACGCCAACGTTTCCCGGTGCATAATTGATGAGGGGGCATCCACCTGCATGATGTCCACTTCGGTTTGGAAGCAACTCGGATCCCCCGAGTTGGCCCCTTCCACGATCACCCTTTGAGCGTGGGACGGCCATGCCTCCTAGCCCATTGGCATGTTTCGTAATTGTCCTATCACCCTCACCGGTAAGACTGTTTGCGTTGATGTCGAAGTCATCGACGCCCCGCTAGACTACAACATTCTATTGGGGCGAAGCTACACCTATGCTATGTCTGCTGTCCCATCCGCGGTTTTCCGCAAGATGTCTTTCCCCCATAATGGAAAGATAGTCACCATTGACCAGTTGACATATCATGAGCCAAAATCTCAGACCTCACCTAAGATGACCACCTCTTCTGTAGCCAACAAGCAAACCGTCGATTCCTTGTCCAGTGTCTCCCCCGGCGTTTACAAATGTTCCTCCCTGCTTGGAACTTTCCCTAACCTTCCCCCTCCTCCTATCACTGATCCCAGCTTATCGAATGTTTGCATGATGCAATCGTCTCAGGCTGCCCGTAAGCGGCCTGCCTCGGCTAGTCAGTAATCTCCCCCTCGCCCTCCACAACCCGCTCCTAGCCATTCATCTCAGCCAGCCAGACCTCCTCCTTCTGGCCGTCCCCCTACAGCTGGTATCCCTGAACCCCTTTATCTTCCTGGATCGGTTCCTCCTAGCCTTAACCATCTCGAAGCTGTCCCTCCTGGTCATTACCCTACTGGGTAGATGCCTTTCCTGGCTCCCCCTCCCGGAGTATATTCTGTCCCCGTCGTGGCCACCCTCTCTCTCCCTAACTTGACCTTGGGCATACCGGTCTGGTACCTTGATCCCCCAGCCGCCACCCCTGCTGGTCATCCCAAACCCTACATGGATTTGTCACCGGTTCAACCGGTCCCCCTCGCTTCCTCCGTTGCCACTGTGCCCCCAGCACCTCCACAAGACCCTTCTCCTGTTGTGACGGCTCCCGGGAAAAAATGCAAAGCCCGCAAGGGGGCACCCAAAGACACGACCACCACGTCTGACCCGACCCCTCCTCCCCTCGCAAAGCCTTGTGCCTTGTGTGATGTCACCGGTCATGCCACCCATGCTTGTCCCGAGTTGCCCCGTATTTAACCCATGGTTAAAGTCGCGTTCCCCGAGTCTACGGTTCCTGAAGCCTCCATTCCTTCTTCGTTCGTAACCAAGAACCCCAAGACTCTCCGCAACAACAAACCCTGTGCTTTGTGCAGCGTTCATGGCCATTACTCCCACCATTGTCCTCACTTGACGCATTACCGTGCCTCTTTAGATGTGGTCCGAGAGTATGAGGTTGAACAAAATCAATCTGCCTCTCCCATCCTCGCGCAGTATGCTTCAGGTCAGCCTGAGGATCCCCCCGCTCCCATCGACATTCCCCCCCTGATGTTCAGATGACGGAGTCTACTGTAACCATTCTTTACCTATCGAGACACTTGGAGCCTAGCCCCCTTGCATCCTCCCCTGTTGTGTCACCTGACCACCCCTTTTCTAGCCATACGCGAGATTACTCCACCTGTGTCTCTGTTGACCTCCGCAGCCCGAGTTCTCTCCATACTTCCGATAGCCCTCATATACCATCCTCCAGTTTGTATATGAGTCACATTCATCCTGCTACTTGCACTCCCTCCCGCAGTTGCCGCTCGATGTCTTCTATGCACTCACGCTGCCGTCATTGCCTCTCCTCCCCTCATTTGTTGTCTTGTAACACCATTCCGCAGGACCCCCCGTCCACACCATTTATCGGTTACGCCGATGATGCAAGTCGTTACTCCCGGAATCTAGCCTCGGCAGGTTGGGCCATCTTCACCCCCTTGCATGCCCTTGTTCTCTCTAACAGGGTCTACATTGGTTCTGCCACCAACAATCAGGCCGAATATGATGCAGTGCGTGGTCTCTTAGCCGATGCCCTCTTTCATCGCATCCTCGATCTGCACGTTCGTTTGGATTCCCTACTTCTTGTAATGCAATTAAATGGTGTTTATCATGTACATAACCCTGTGCTGTTTAGACGCTATTTACGAGTGAAACTCTTGATACGTGCATTTGAAACCATAACTTTCAACCATGTACCTTGAGAACAGAATCACTATGTAGATAGTATTGCAAACCATGTTCTAGATTGGCATTTATCACATGCATTTCATTCAAGACAATAACATTCATAATTATTACAAACGATGCATATCCATAGTATGTGTTGCAAAAACATGTGTTTAGAGTCCATCTCCTCTAATACATATGACATGCCCATAGCATGTTACAAAAAACTCAAAACTGGGGGCACCACCTGCCCCTACATACACACTAGGGGGCACCACATGCCCCACACCTAATCACTATCTGGCGGATCTCGAGCCAATGGCTCTGCCCCTGCAGCCTGTAGATCACGAATCCCCTGACCGGCCATCGCCATGCGCCGCATGACCCCTCGCCATTCCAAGGACGGACCAATACATGGCTCTATGTACTGGTCGTCTAAATCCTTCCACCCGCGCTTTGATACTCCGGTCAGTAACCTTTCGCATCTACGGCGGATGTCCTCTAGAAGGGTGGCTGCATCCTCATTTTGCGCTGCTCTCGACCCACTCGGACCTGCGGCTCCAGCTGCTGCTGGTTGTCCCATATATCCGGCCGGTTTTACCGGCGCTATATCTGCATACCAACAGTACATGAATCAGTACCTTAGCTACTATTCAGACACCTGTAACATGCCCATACAAGAATAGCAATCTGTCACTTACCATCGGGCCCCCAAACTCGACCAGGTTGAAGTGGCAGGTCCGGATCTCCACAATAACTCATCCCACTATAGGGATAGTCGTCTATGTATAACGACATCTGATCCCAATGGGCAAAGAACTCAGGTCGAAACACTCGCCCGACCACCCCTCCTCCTCCTCTTCACAGTAGCCGCCCCCACCGGTGCATCCTGGGCTCTCTCGGGCCCCCATCTGGAAGCTGTACACGAGGCCGCAAGTTTGGGATCTTCTCAAAGAAGAAGGCGCACAATTAAGTCCCATACGAGCAATCATGGTTCACTTGCCGCTTGCAGAGCGACAACTGTCGTTTTAACGACACCAGCATCATTTGGGCCCATCCATAGTAGGTCCCACTCAACACACTCTCTACCAGCATCATCTGCCCCCCGGTGATGTGATGGAACGCCTGGTTGCCCAGGATACGCAGCACAACTGCGGCCACTGCACGGGTTTCTAGCCTCTCTAGATCCCTGATTGGTATCCAAGTCCCCTTGACTTGGAGACCCGGTCGACAATGTCGTTCCACAAACTCCACGATATGCCGCCCCCGCGGTAATACTGGCTGCGTGTTCCCTACCATCCCCAGTGGTGGGAGACCCGTCAGGAAATACACATCCTGGACTGTCAGTTCGATCCTGTGCCCTTGCACTACAAAGATCTCATGCTCTGGATCCCACTCTGCTTGTAATGTACCCAGGTCTCTCTCTCTCTCCAGTTCACCCGTAAATCTGCCATACCTGCACAAAAACATCATCTTTGTCAGCATACATATTAGGAATACCATAACCAAACACAAAAACCCAAATCCCAGCCATAAAACAGCACCAAAACCCCCTCATCTCCCAGGTCGCAGTTTTCTGCCCAGTTCAGGACTAGGTTGCAGTTTTTGCCCTGAAACCTGCGTCCCAGGTCACACTTTTTGGCCCAAAAAGTGCGACCCGGCCGTAGAGATGAAGGAGGGTCTGTTTCTGGGAGTTTGGGCCCTAAACTGAACTTTCAATCCATCAAAATGAAAGAGTAAGGTTAGGCCTCTTACCTGCAACTGATTGATCTCAATTCCAACGGTCGGTTTGTCTGCTACACTCATCACAAGATTTAGGGCCTTCTCTCCTCTCTACATTCACCACAGCAACAATAGCAAATGAGTGAATTTGGAGGGAAAACTGCCTTATTAAAAGAGAACCCATGTTTCTTCTTTCGACTGCTGCGACCACACCGTAGCCCCGTTTGACAAACCGTCTGCACCGTTGGAAATCTCTCACCGAGCCCTCAAATGGGTATCTATTAGTTTTTTATGCTTTTATACTTCACCAGGACACACTTTGTCCAAGAAGGGTCACTTCCCCTCTCATTAAAATCGAATTTCCTCACTTACGACACTTGTACTCGAGGCACCACTTCGCCTCCTTACTTGTCTTTGTTCGTGTCAATTTTTGTCATGAGTTCCCATTTTGTACTCATGTTTTCATGGTTCCCCACTGGGATTTTACTGTGTGGAAGCACCATTGAGTCGCCCTTGTTTAGAGAATCCAAGTTGAGTCATCATTGCATTCATGGAGTCTATCCCGAGTCCCTTTGTACCCCGCTATAGCCCTCCATCCTTCATTGCTTGGTCTCTCTCTTGTGTCGCACTTTATGACCTTCAGTCCCATTGTCCCCTATCCCTTGTGATATTGTGTCAGTTGCTGCCAGGTCATTCATGCCCTTTATGCTCTAACAAGGGAAGTCGTCCATTCGCTACTCAGTCCTTTCCATTTCCCTATCATCATTAGTGTCAGTCTGTCCGTCGCTCCACTATTTTCTCTCGTGCCTTAGTTGAGGATGTCTCCTTGCCTCACCTATGGTGGACCTCCTTCTGTCGACATCAGCTCCTCCCTTCCAGAAGCCAGGTTTAGAGGGCGATGTACCTTGGTTCCAGCTTCCACTTTTGTTCGGTGCCTCGGATCAGGCAAAGGGATCTCTCGTTTCCCTTTGAATTGATTGTTTCTCCAGCTCCTTTCAGCATGATCGAGATCCGTATACTTGATGGTCCAGTGATCCAGCAGCAGCTCTTGATGATTCTCGGGTGTGTGTGAGATGTCTCAACCCTCATGAGGGGGTGGCCCTACAGGTAGCCCCCCACATGCCCGGATGACCTCTTCCTTGCAGCCTTCGATGCAACTTCAGATATTTGATGATGTTGGCCTTAGCCACTTGCAGCACCTCTTTGATTTTCATGTATCAGTCAGATTTTGTGAGCCCTTCCCCATTTTCAGGGGGAATTTGGGTTGTATTTGTATCTCATGTACTCAGATATTATTGTACAAGTCCTGGCTGTTATCCCAGGCACAACATGTATATGGCATTCCTCATTTTATTTTTCTCTGGCTCATGATTATGCCAGTTGTACTTTATGGTTCGGTCCCTTGTTTACCGGACACACTATTCTTTTGTACTTTGCCTCGGCGGGCATAGGTATGCCTCCCCCGCCGCCTTCAGCACAGGTACCCTCTCATAAAAAGAGACTTGTTGCACCTGCAAGTCTCATCTCCTCAGGGTCTAGTTCTTCAACACACTATCTACCTTTCATTTCTCTCTCTGACTTCCCTTTTTTTGTCTAGTGATTGAGTTCTTACAACGTACTTCGGTCATACGATTTTCTCCTGACACTCGCACGCTGGGGGGAAATCTGTTACACCATTTTTTGGTCATCTAACCTATTATCATTAGATGGACCCAAGTACACCATGTAAGACCAATTTTACCCTAAGTAAAATGGCTTTCACTATGTAAAATAACTTGATAAACCACATTTATTAGGTTGTTTATGGTCAAAACAGGAAACCCCAAAAGGAAATATTAAACAAACCCATTTTGTTTAATTTTCCTCATGGAATAATTAATTAAACCATAATTTAATTATTATTCCTACTCATGTTTAACCCAAAAACAAAGAAATTAATTAGATAAACCTTTATTTCTCTTATTATTTTCTAGGAATAATTATTTAAATCTTATTTAGATAATATTCCTTGTTAAATATGACCAAATCACCCACAAATAATTAAATAAATCATTATTTATTTAATTATCTTTCAACCACTTCCTTAAATAATTAAATAAATCATTATTTATTTGATTATCTTCTAACCGCTTCCTTTAAAAGATAAATAAATCATTTATTTATTTATTTTTGACAAATTAAGGGATTTGACCCAAGTCAAATACCTTTTCCCTCCAACAAATATAATAAAATATTCCATAAAAAGTGGATCTAGATCTCGTTAACCCATGCACCAAGATCTAGAATGACCCAATATTTTGTTATAAATAGGAGGGTTTTTCCTACCATTCTTCACCTTTTGTTGCCTATTAGATCACTCTGGATCTATACACTTGGTCACTCTTTTCTACCATTTGCTGTGTGAGCTCCCTTTGAGTTCCATTCTTTGTGTGGGTTTTCTACACCAACAAGAGAGATAAATCTTAGATCTGAAGTGCTGAGGACTTCCAAGAACCCATCCCACTGAGGAGAATTGGATACGCCTTCTTGTTTTCCTCCCAGGTGCTCGATTAATACAAAAATTCTTTCAAAAATTGTTCTTGTCTTGTCTATTGGTATATGGAGAAAACCCTTATTTTTTCTGCTTAATGTCTTTCCATGCATAGAGCTGGTTTTTGCAGCTCTTTTATGTTCAACTAACCACAGATCTGAAGATATTGGCAGCGACTTTTGTTGTTAGGGCTATTAGTTATGCGTAGCTAAAGTGGTCCTTTTTCGTACACTTCGACAAAGGATTCATACTAACAGCGAGAGCTGAGAGGTAGAGGCGAGAGAAGTAAGAGCTGGAGTCACAGAGTGGGACAATGTAAACAAATGAAAAATTGACTAAGGCAGACATTAGGGGAATTTTGAGGTCTAAAATGGGCCTCCTAAGAAAAATGTACAACCAAAATAAAATTTATGAGAACCAATAGGATTCAATATGATGATGTCAACTATGGGGGATGATTCACCATTTTTGGAGTAAAAAAAAAAAAGATTAAAAAATAATAAAATAATAAAACTACTTTTTCAACTCGTATTTTCAACTTATCTCCCTAAGGCTTTAGTCAAATTTCGAGCAAGAGTACTCATTGGATGCAAAATTTAATTCCTCATCCAAGGATTACCCATGTTGCATACTTTTGATGGACCCTGTTACACGAAAAATGAGAAATACATGAAAATACGTGACTGCAATCACGTTTTTCATGTATTTCTCATTTTTCGTGTAGAAGAGTCCATCAAAATTATGCAACATGGGTACTCCTTCGATGGGGAATTTAATTTTGCATCCAACGAGTATTCCTACTCGAAATTTGAGTAAAACCTTAGGGACATAAGTTCAAAATACGAGTTGAAAACGCAGTTTTTTATTTTTTTCCCTCTAAACTTTGATGATTTATTCAAATCTTATTTTGTTATTTCCACTATTATTTTATAATTTCCTTAGGAGGCCCATTTTAGACCTCAAAATTCCCCTAATGGAATTCTTTGAAAAATTCCAAGGGAGGCGAATGGACGGTCAGGATTAGATCGCAAGAGAAAAGGCAAGGGATGGATGGTTAAGATCAAAGTAGGTGGAAGAGGTGAAGAAGAGCCATGCGAAGGTGAGCAGACAGTCGGGATTAGATCACAGAAACAAAGGCAAGAAATGGACAGATATGATTCATCGTAAGATAAGCGAGCAGAAATACAATTGAATTACAAGCAGCAACAAGGACCATATATCTGGGCAGAACAATGGTGATAATCGCATCAATAGAGATCAATAGTGAAAATCAAAAAGTATAGCAG
>JAXQQM020089321.1:0-35184 GCA_034641835.2 Pinus albicaulis
ATGGAGAAAACAAGCAGAATCACCATTTTACCAAGATTTTTTGGAAAAAGTGCCAAACTCCAAAAGAAATGAGAGGGTCAAAAAGCACTGCTCCTTATAATACCACCTACAAAAGGAAAAAGGCCGAAAATAAACCTTAGTGAAGTGGGTTCTATCTTTAATTTTTTCAAGAGGTATAAAAAAAACTCAAGCAAACATCTCACATTCACCATTTGGTTATTTGCAAAGGAGTTGAGGGTTTTCAAGTTTTTCAAAATTCCTGACAGATTCATCGAGCAGATTTTCCGAGCGCTACGCTCCGGTAAAACTATGCTACACTCCTATGCGCGCTGCCCATACACTTTTCTGAAAGGCGCTGCCCTCCTGTGCAGAGGTGTTGCGCGCTTGTAGAAAAGCCACCATGCATACTCCAACCGACTGCTAATGTGCAGACTCTGCCCAACTATGTGCAGGAGACACACGATAGCGCATTTAGGAGGTGACCTGCATTGAGCTCCTGCACGTTTAGGACCACCCGGGCACACACGACTACCCATTCAGCACTTGCCCAACTACGTTTAGGAGGCATGACAGCGTGTTCAGGAGGCGCCTATGATGTGCTCCTCTCCATTCAGGAGCTGTACGATAGCGCGTTCAGGAGGCGCCCGTTTTGCGCTCCTCTCCATTTAAGAGATGCCTGACTACTCGTGTAGAAGGCGCCCGACTTGCCCGAAAAGTGTTTTGAACCAGTTTTTTCAGCTGCAGAGATATTTTGAGAGGTATTTATGCTTTTCCCACACGTTCCTATTTCTCTAAAGGTAGGATTACAAAGAAAATTGAAAGTTTAATTTAGAGAAGGAACTGAAATCCTAAAGAAAACACTTGGTCTCCACATTGCTGAGCCTTGACCTAATTGAAACCTCACCATCTCATTCAAAATTTTCACATCCTTCCACAAGCAGTGTCAATTATTTTCAAAAATTCTTGAGGCAGGGGTGAAGGACAAAATGTGTAGGGAAGGCAGTGTTGACATTGATGAGGCAAGAAAAAGGCCTAAAGAACAGCAAAGCAAGGGTGAGAAGCCAAATAGGTTTGAGCCTACAAGCACTGAAGAAATAATAGCCTCTCCTAATATATTTTCCTATTTTCAAGAAGTAGGATGCTATGAGTTCTGTGAGAAAGTACAAAGGATCCAAAGTCACCCTCAGCTGACCAAGATTTTTTCCTTAAACCTCCATAACCACCAAGTACACCTAGCTGGAGTAAAATTTGAGTTGACCACCAATTCCATCTCAATGGCCACTAGAATACCTTGCATGGGTGAAAGGTGGTTTGAACAAGTGTATCTGGACCTAAACCACTATCACCCATTCTTGAAACCAAGTTTTCAAGCTAACTGCAAAACCATGTTCCCCTTTTCTCATTTATTGGACAGATATGCTCCCCTAATGAAGATCATTATGAAATACTTCACCTGTGAGGGTAGGTTCTCCAGATTCTATTCCTACCACATAAGACTTCTCATGCACTTTACCAAAACCAAGCCGCTACATTTGCCCTACTACCTTTGTAAAAGTATTGAGAAAATGTCTTTCATTATGCAAAAGAGGCCTCCATCCCAACAAATGTTAAGCCTTTTTCATCATTCCCTCATCAAAGTGATTGTCTCATGCCAACTAGAAAAACAAGGCATCCCATGGGAGGTTTTCATTGCCCATGATGATTTCACAACTCCACAGCCTATCCCTCTACAAATTTTGTCATCATCATCTCAACTTCCTCGTCACACACCTCCATCACCCTCCACTAACCTTGGTTCATCCTCTTCACATGAATCATATCCTCAAATAAACCTTCCTCTTTCACCTTCTCCTAAGCAATCAGAACATGAAGATAGCAGTGTAGGAGGGGAAGATGAAAAAGAAGAAAGCAGTGATGAAAATGAAGAAAGCTGTGAAGGAGAGGAAGATGACAAATAAGAAAGAAATTATGAAAATGAATAAAGCAATGAAGGGGAGGAAAAAGAAATTGATAAAGGCAGTGACAAAGAAGAAAGTGTTGATGAAGAAGAAAACAGAGATGAAAGCAGTGAGCCCAATGATGAGCAAAAAGACCAAAACAATGGGTCAAATGATGAAGAAGATGACTCCAAGGATACAGGGACAGAGGCAGCTTATCAAGAGGAACACAGTGAGCTAGAAAAATACCAAAAAAATGAGCCTAATGATAGTAAAAAATAAATGACAGTCAAGGAGAATGAGTAAACAATGAAGAATATGACACTGAAAATACAAAGGACAGTGGAGAGGAGGCATATGAAAGCAATGAAGAAGACAAAGAAGACAATGAAAAAGATGGCAAGAGCAGCCAAGAAACAGAGTTTGAAAGTGATTTCAGTGGGAAAAACAATGAAGATCATGAGCCAATGATGAGGGTAATGAACCAGAAAGAGAATAAAAATCTAGCCAAGAGGATGGTATACATGATAGTGAAGGGAAAAATTCTGAAGACAAGGATAGTGAGCATAGAAAAAATGAAAATGATACAAGTTATGAAATAGACGTTGAGATTGAAGGTGAAGACCATAGGTAAGACAGAGAAGACAGTTGGCAGAAAAGTGAAGAAAAATCACCTAATGAGGAAGAAAGTGACCATAAAAGTAAAATAGGGACTAATGAGATTGCCTATGACAATGACCCTACAAAAAGTGCAAACAGTGATACAAAGGCTAAGTTTGAAAATTAACACAATGGGTCAAAAGATGAAGAAGAGGACAGTCATGGAGATGATGATGTACCAAGCAATGATAAAGACACCTCTAGCATTGCAAAAACAGAGGATTACAGTCCTAAAGGTCTTAACAGTGATGATGGCATAAGAGATAATGAAAATTCCTCTCAAAAGGGCAGTCAAGAGCAAGGTGAAAAATATGCACACACGGAGATCATCCATGAGGAGAAAAACAATCTTAAGGTCAATAATGATCAAGGTTTCCAAGTGAAATTTGTTGCACCTTTCCCCATTATGTATCAAAGAGGAGAGAAGCATGTGTTTGCTGCCTCCAAAGGGAAAGGGGCCATGCCATCCTCCTCAACTCAAATGATTGACAAAGATAAACAACAAGTGAAAGAGGAAGAAGAAAATCATGAGGAGGAAAGAGAGTTTTAACTCATTCACATAGACAGTGATGAGGAAAATGAAACAAGAATTGCAAACTCCCTTCTACAAGATAGGAATGCACAGATCAGGGACTTGGAAGTTGAATTAGAAAGAGCTAAAGATGTCATTTACTTCCATCAGATGCAAAGAAAACAGATGAGTGTCCAACAGGCCATCTATGAAGCAAGAGCACTCAAGTACCGGAAAGAGGCTCAAAGGTCACAAGTAAAGTTAGAGGAGTTCATGGGCACCTATGAAGAAAGTAGTGATGAAGAGGGTCAAACTAGAAGGAGACCTAGGACTATGGGTCTTAGGAAAGCATTGGCAAAGTAGAAAGAAGAAGAATCAGCCCAAGCACAACAATTTCCCCTCACTGAACTCCTTGCCACGAAAATTGAGCCTGATAGGGAATCATGGCTTGAAAGGGCTAACATACACCTTGAAGCCAAGATGAAGAATGCCAAAACAAGCTGGGACTTGCAGAGGAAAATGGCTAAGCATTATGCACAAAGAAGCCAAGTTGCAAGGAAAAAACTCAAAATTGCCCAAAATGAGGTCCAAGCGCTAAAGAAGGAAAAAGACCAAGCTAGCCTTGATATTTTGGCCCAAGCTTCTCTACAGGTCTCCCAAGACCCATGAGGCACCTACCTACCAAATTTGGGAGAAATTGAACAAGTTTTTGTTTTTTGCAAATTTTGAGGCTAGGAGCGCAACACACCTTGTGCTGTGCTTTTTCCCAAGGGATATTCAAGAAGCAAGGTTTAAATTTTTGGATTCCTAATCATGAGAGGATAATTCTCACCAATTTTCAGCTCAATTGGAGTTGTTTTGGTCCCCCAAAAGGGTCAAAAACACTCATTTTTTCACCATTCTGCCCACTTTTCAAAGCATGTGCTGCGCTCCTGGAAGTCTTGGAATTTTTAATTTTTGGACAAGTTTTAGAGGTCAGATTGAAGCAATAAAGGTAGATCTAGAAATTAGACTTCAAGGGCTTTCCAATGAGCCATCACGGAGCCTTTTCCGATATTGGGAAGTGTTGAGATTGCAACAAGATGATGAGCTTAGTGGAAAGAAGTCGCCTTCACTAAGTGGGCCCACAGGCTATTTTTGGCGCAAAGTATATTTTTAGAATATGTCTATTTTTAGACATATGGATCATGTTCTATGAGTTGTAGGATTCTATTTTTGGATGGTTGGTCAAGTTGGAAAAAATATATGGACTTCTATTTTTAGACATACTGGGCGGAATCTATTTTTAGATTGCCAGTCTAAAAATAGATATGTCGAATATTATTAGCTCATAATAATATTTAGACTCTAAACATTATCTTATTCTCTTGGAGAACTTCATTTAAGTGCAAAGATGTGGCATAGGAGCTGACAAAAGGAATTACGCTATTCCTGAGGGTTATGTGGAGCTATTGCATGAAGACTTCAGTTAGAACTCATGTGATAGAGTTTGGTGGAGTTGATTGAGGAAGTTAGTGGAGTTGTATTCCGTTTAACTAATCTAAACATAGTTGAGCTATTTGTATCTAGTTTAACAGATTGATACAATTAGTGAGAGTGGTGTGAATTAATTATTAATTAATTCACTAATTATAAACTCATTAATAAACTAAAGAATGCATCAGTTAACTTTAGTGCATGGACAGTTTCAATGGAGACCAGTGCAGAGATAGGTGAAAGAGCAGGTTAACTATCAGTTGTGACTATACAGTTGCTATTTGCAACACAAAGATAGGTGGAGAAGCCCATGAGGATTGCGCAGTACAAGCCAGGTGGTTTATCTATTTAATGAAGCCATCCCATAGCATTGATAACGCAATAGAGGCTGGCTATCAAGTGGAAAAAGATTGGAGCATGTGTTTTGCTAGATCTAGCTTGATAGTGTGTAGCAATTTGAGGTAGTGCTGAGAGCTTGTGAGGAGCTTTGTACTATGATTGTTACATGATCTCCATGACATATAATATATAGATAGTTGGGGTTTTCAGCTTTAAGCTTTCCCATTAAATACTGTGTTCATATGTGTGATTGTTTGTGGTTTAAATGTATGCATGCAATTGATTTTATTTCCGCATGTGATGATCAATGGTAGAAGAGATTCTGTATTATGCATGAAGCTAAAATAGTGTGTGATCAGGAGAATCTCGGTGAATAATATCTCAGTTATTCAAATTTCTACATGGTATCAAAGCGATATTGATCATTGGAGCAATTGCAAAACATTGAAGCGGTTGAGTTTTGTGCTGGTGGAATTCGAATTTGCAGTAGTGTTTTTCTTGGTGTCGAAGTTGAGATGTCTTTCAATGGATTGCGATTGGAGTATGCTCTTGAGGGCAGATCAAATTATATTGCATGGAAGGACAGGATGGAGGCGGTGCTGGATGACAATGGGTTGAAGGAGTTGATAGATGCAGAAGTTCCAAAACCTACTTCTAGTGATGTTGCCGTACTTGACGCATGGCAAAAGAAGACAACAAAGTGTCGAAGGATTTTGTTGGAAGGTGTGAAGGATCACATAGTGTCCATCCTTCAGGGTAAGGCTTCTCCATTATTGATGTGGAAAGCTTTGACATATTTATTTCAAAGCAAGAGCGACCAGAGGAAGTTGGCGCTCAAGGATAAACTCAGGAACATAAAAATGGAGAAAGGCGACAGTATGCCCATGTACCTCATGAAGTTCGTCCAATGCAGGGATGAGCTGGGAAGTGTGGGGGTGACTGTTGATGACGAGGACTTGGTGAGCTTGGCTCTCCTTGGGCTTTCGAAGAGTTGTCACTCCTATCAGGACTCTGTCAATGGTTGGGAGAAATTGCCAGGATGGGAGCGACTTTGGTCGGATCTTGTGCAAGAGGAGATAAGGCGGAGTACCATGGAAGGATCTTCATCAAAGAACTCTGATGAAGAGAATTACGCTTTGGCTACCAAAGCAAAGAATGGGAAGAGCAAGAAAGCTTCTCATTCCGGTGTGAAAGGCAAGAAGCAAGACATGTCCAAGGTGAAGTGCTTTCACTGTCACCAACACGGACATTACGCCACAACTTGTCCACAGAAGAAGAAAAATAAGCAGGCTGCTGGATCTGCAGCTGGAGAGGCCTTAGCCTCATAGTTTGAGCTGGGTTTTTCACTGATCGCATGCTTGGTTTCAAGTGTGATGGGTTCAGTGTGGTTTCTTGACAGTGGTGTGTCTTTTCACATGACAGGAGATCAAGATTTGTTTACTGATCTAGATGAGAAAGATCTTGGAGTGCACATCGAGATGGGTGATGATGGTAGATACAGTGCGACTGGTATCGATACCATTTCCTTTAAGAGGGAGTCTGGTAAACCCTTCGTATTGAAGGAAGTGATGCATTTTCCAGGATTGAAGAAGAATCTTATCTCTGTGACGATGTTAGAAGACAAGGGATATGATGTTGTCTTTAGCGAGGGAAACGCTTTCCTACACAGTAAGGAAACTGGTGAGACTCGGAGGATAGGGGTTCAAGTTAAGAACCTTTATCAATTACAGGTAGATGGCTACACAATAATGGCAGGTAAGGCAGAAGGAGTGGTGAGCCTAGATGATGGCGAGTTGTGGCACCGGAGATTGGGCCACCTTCACCATGGAGCTTTGAAGATACTGCAACAGATTTCTACTGGGCTTCCTAAAGGCACTCTTGTGCAGTCAGATCAGTGCAAGGGGTGTAGCTTCAGAAAATTTGTGAAAGCCACCTTTCACGAGAAGGATAGTCGCGCCACGATAATCCTTGAGAGAATTCACACAGACATGTGTGGACCTTTCTCATTAGCTTCGACAACAAAGCACAGGTTTTATGTGATATTTGTTGATGATTTTTCTCGTAAGTGTTGGATCTTCTTCATGCAAAAGAAGAGCGAAACATACTCAAAGTTCTGTGAGTTCAAGGCACTGGTTGAGAAAGAATTGAGGAAGCAGGTGAAGGCTCTTGGGAGCGACAATGGTGGTGAATTCATCTCTGGAAAATTCAAGGACTTTTGCAACACAGAAGGAATTTGAAGAGAGCTCATAGCACCTCATAACCCACAGTAGAACGGGGTTGCTGAGTGAAATAACAAAAATATCGTGGGTGCTGCACGGGCGATGTTGCATGATCAGGGCCTACCCATTCACTTGTGCGTGGAGGCATGCAATACTGCAATATATGTGTAGAACCGTTGTCCTCACAAGATACTTGGCATGAGTACACCCGAGGAGACGTTTTCTGGTAAGAGGCCTGATATTTCCCATTTGAGGATTTTTGGTTCACCTGTTTACATTCATGTGACGAAGGTTGCCAGGAAGAAGCTGGAGCCAACCGTAGAGGTTGGGATATTTGTGAGGTACACTGATAAACCCCACAACTATCGTGTGTATTTGCCAGACAATCGCAAGACTGTTGTGCGACGGGATATCAAATTTCATGAGGAGAAAGCCATGAAGTGTTCGCTTGAGAGGGCGCCACACTTGCATGCAGATGAGGAGCTATTAGTTCCTAAGGATGAGTCTCAAGATGTGGATCAGCCACAAGATGAGGTTCATGGAGTGGAAGAGACCACTTAGGTAAAGCCAACCATCAGAGGGCGGAAGCGCACTACAGAAGCTGAGCGACTGGCTCAAGATGCAGAGAAGGTTATAGGAGCACCTACATCACAGCATAGACAGAGACAGTCACTTGACCGGTATACTGGATACATGGCTCTTATGAGAAAGTGTATTTTGACAGAGCCATCCTCTTTCGAGGAAGATATGGAGGACCCCGCATGGGTAGATGCCATGGTGGAAGAGTATGATTCGATTGTCAGAAACAGTGCATGGGAGATTATCCCAAGGCTGGAAGGGAAATCAGTTGGTGGGTTCGAGATGGATCTACAAAGTGAAGCAAGTAGCTGAAGAGAGTGTGGAGAAGTACAAGGCAAGATTTGTTTCCTGAGGCTTTTCATAGATTGAGGGGATCGATTATGAGGAGACCTTTGCACCTGTCGCAAGGTATTCTTCCATACAGACGATTCTTGCTCTCTCAGCGCAGATGGGGTGGCACATTCATCAGATGGATGTGAGGACTGTGTTCCTCAACAGAGTCATTGAGGAGGAGGTGTACATAAAGCAGCCCGAAGGTTTCGAGATCTTCAGCAGCGAGTTGCATGTGTGCAGGCTCAAGAGAGCACTGTATGGGTTGAAACAAGCAGCTTGTGCTTGGTGCACATGGATAGACAGTTATTTCACCAGACTTGGATTCTCCAAGAGTGAGGTGGATCCTAACCTATACCAGATTGTGGTGGATGGTAAGTTGCTAATCATTGTACTTTATGTAGATGATTTTATTTTGACGGGTGATGAGCTGTTGATACTCTCATGCAAGGATGATCTCGCAAAAGAGTTTGAGATGAAGGACTTGGGCCTCCTTCATTATTTCCTGGGATTGGAAATTTGGCAGCGCAGTGATGGATTGTTTGTTTCTCAAGGCAAGTATGCCCGGGAGATACTGGAGAAGTTCAATATGCATGGCTGCAAGCCTGTTGATACTCCTCTTCCTGGTGGATGGAGGAAGGAGGATGCTACTTCAGTGGAGGTAGTGGATGCCACTGTTTATAGATAGTTGGTGGGGTCTCTTATGTATCTGGTCAATACATGACTCGACATATGCTATGCTGTTAACCAGCGTTCACAAGCTATGGTTAAGCCAACCAAGCTCTTCTGGAAGGCAGGCAAGCATGTATTGAGATATCTCAGAGGCACATCAGGATATGGATTATGGTATAGATAGTCGGATGAGGTGAAGCTATGTAGCTTCACAGATGCAGATTGGGCAGGGAGCCCAACGGATAGAAAGAGCACATCTGGAGGGATTTTTAGTATCAGGTCGACAGTATTTTCTTGGTACAGCAGGAAGTAGAGATCCGTGGCACTCAGTTCAACAGAGGCCGAGTATATGGCAGCAAGTTTGGCTGCATGCGAGGCTATATGGATGAGAAAGATTCTGGTTGTGTTGTTCGGTTCACACTTAGAGCCTACTGTGATTTATTGTGATAATTAGAGTTGCATCAAACTCTCGATTAATCCAGTATTTCATGATAGATCTAAACAAATTGACATACAATATCATCATATCAGAGATTGTGTGCAGCGGAAGATCATGTTACTTTCATACATTCCCACGGAGGATCAGGATGCTGATATCTTGACGAAGGCGCTCACCAGGAAAAAATTCGAATACCACAGGGGCAGGATAGGGGTTGCAGATAATCCTTATCTTGTTGAGAGGGAGTGTTGAGATTGCAACGAGATGATGAGCTTAGTGGAAAGAAGTCGCCTTCACTAAGTGGGCCCGCAGGCTATTTTTGGCGCAAAGTCTATTTTTAGACATATGGATCATGTTCTATGAGTTGCGGGATGTTATTTGTGGATGGTTGGTCAAGTCGGAAAAAATAGATGGACTTCTATTTTTAGACATATTGGGCGAAATCTATTTTTAGATTGCCAGTCTAAAAATAGATATGTCAAATATTATTAGTTCTTAATAATATTTGGACTATAAACATTATCTTATTCTCTTGGAGCACTTCAGTTAAGTGCACAGATGTGGCACAGGAGCTGACAGAAGGAATTACGCTATTCCTGAGGGTTATGTGGAGCTATTTCATGAAGACTTCAGTTAGAACTCATGTGACAGAGTTTGGTGGAGTTGATTGAGGAAGTTAGTGGAGTTGTATTCAGTTTAACTAATCTAAACATAGTTGAGCTATTTGTATCTAGTTTAACTGATTGATACAATTAGTGAGAGTGGTGTGAATTAATTATTAATTAATTCACTAATTATAAACTCATTAATCAACTAAAGAATGCATTAGTTAACTTCAGTGCATGGACAGTTTCAGTGGAGACTAGTGCAGAGATGGGTGAAAGAGCAAGTTAACTATCAATTGTGACTATACAATTGCTATTTGAAACACACAGATAGGTGCAGAAGCCCACAAGGATTGTACAGTACAATCTAGGTGGTTTATGTTATTTAATGAGCCATCCCATAGCATTGATTATGCAATAGAGGCTAGCTATCAGGTGGCAAAGATTGGAGCATGTGTTTTGCTAGATCTAGCTTGATAGTGTGTAGAAATTCGAGGTTGTGCTGAGAGCTTGTGAGGAGCTTTGTACAATGATTGTTACATGATCTCCATGACATATAATATACTGATAGTTGGGGTTTTCAGCTTTAAGTTTTCCCATTAAATACTATGTTCATATGTGTGATTGTTTGTGGTTTTAATGTGTGCATGCAATTGATTTTATTTCCACAATTAATGATCAATGGTAGAAGAGATTCTGTATTATGCATGAAGCTAAAATAGTGTATGATCAGGAGAATCTTGGTGAATAATATATCATTTATTCAAATTTCTATAGGAAGGCCTCCAAAACACGGCTGCAAAAGACCTATTTTTCATGTCTTTGTGTTGTGCTCCTGGCATAATTTCAAATTTTGACACAGTGTGTTGTGCTCCTGTGGTTGACTAGGAAAAATGTGCGTTTAGCAAGTTTCCATATGCTTTTCAGGGCCTAAAATTTAATTAATTGCTATATATGGTTGGAAAATATATTTTTTAGATATTTTTGTGCCTTGGGCCGTGCAAGGCCTCAAGGACAAGTTAGGATATTTCTTGTTGGCCAATAGGCTTCTAGATGCTCTAGTAGGCTTTCCTCTTCCTTGCTTATTATCTAAGGCATGAGGATTCATTGTAAACAGTTTGGACTTGATGTGTTTAAGAGAAATATATGGTTTTTGTAAGTTGAAGAACAGTTTAGTGTTGTGGAGCTTGTGGATGATTTGCCTTGATTGATGGCGATGAAGGCTTGCTTGAAGGATCCCTAAGTTTAGTTAATGGTGATGTATCTCTTATATGTTCATGTTTTTCTTGTTTTCCATATGTCCATATTTCTATATTGCAATAGCTCAGAAGAGTATAGGATGAGAAATGTTGTTTGAGGCACCTCAATCCTCCTGTTAGCTATTGTTTTCATGTTTTCTTCTGCTGGGTTAGCTTAAAGAATTCTTCATTGCTCCTTAGGCCTAGCTAAGCTTGCCTATTTCATTTTTGGATTAATATGCTATTTTATAAACATGATTCATGGTAAGCCCTACTTGTTTGATGCTATCTAAACTCTGCCTTGAAATCTCTCTTTGATGTATTGATTTTTAGGTTAAGTCAAAGAGGTCTTGTTTTGATCTTTCCCTTTGAATATGCTTATCATTTTGCTTCGAAGTTCTCTATAGTTTAATGAATGATGTTTAGGCATTCCCTCTTCATTTATTGATGCTATTTGTCTCTTATATGTTTTCAAATCTTGAAAGTAGAATCATTGAAGTTGGATAAGTTGTCTTACTGCATTTGCTCCATTGGATTGTGTATCTTGAATGTATTTGTGTAAAAGTATTGTTATTGAGTAAATGGTGTGACCTATATCATAACTAGTATCTTTTCTTATCAGTATTTAATATCTCTCTCTTCATAGGTATTTGAAAAAGGATTCTTAACTGCCCTTTGCCCTACCTTGGTTCCCAAACTCTATGTCCATTTCACCTCACACATAAACTTAAAGATCCATTGAATACACTAGATTTTCACTATGATGTACCCCGATTCACTATCGAGATATCAATGACTTCATAGACTCCATTGCCCAATTGATTTGATAACCTCTCACTCCACCTATCCTACTTGATCATCTTACCCCAACCAAAATAAACAATAAACCTACACTTAACAACTAGCCTAAAATCAACTATCCAAAGTGAACAAATTCACATCCTTTGCGCATAATAGAGAGAGCCCTCTCTGAGTCCAGGAAGGCTAGGTCCTAGGACTCCAAAGATTGGTCTGATGTTACCCTGTCATTTGGTTTACCAATCTGCAAAATCACTGGACACTAACACCAACCATGGAACAATTACTACAGACAGTAGTTGGTTCTGAAGTTATGTCCTTTCTAGATGGATTTTTGGGATATAATCAAATCTGGTACATCCAAATGACAGACTGAAGACTAAATTCAGGACTGAGTGGGGTAATTATGCCTATCAAAAGATGCCATTTGGATTAGTTAATGCAGTTGCCACTTTTTAGAGAGCTATGGACACAGCTTTTAGGGGGCTCATAAATAAATCAGTGGTTATTTATTTAGATGACATTATAGTATTTTCTAAAAAAGTAACCAAACATGTGAAAGACCTAAAGAAAGTATTTGAGCAATGTAAAAAGTATGGCATCTCATTAAACCCAAAGAAATCACTTTTTGCATTATTTGAAGGAAAAATTTTAGGATTCATTGTGTCAAAAAGAGGTATCTATATTGATCCTGAAAGAATTGAAGAGATTAAAAGAATTCCTTTCCCTCATAACAAGAAAACTATGAAGTTTTTTCTTGGGAAAATTAATTTTGTTAAAAGGTTTGTCCCTGACTTTTCACAAAAATTTTTACCATTACAAAACATTATTAAGAAAAATTCAATCCTTAAATGGGGACATAATGAAAGAGAAGCATTTGATTTTATTAAACAATCCATTTTCAATGCTCCATTCCTAACTACCCCCAATTTTCTTAATCCTTTTACTTTATATACTTTTTCATTAGATACATCATACGCTGTTGTTTTAACAAAGCTTAATGACCAACAAATTGAAGCACCAATATCATTTTTCAGTTCCAATTTGCAAGCGGCAGAACTAAATTATTCATCTGTCGAAAAGAAAGAATTTGCTCTCTTTAAGGCTATAAAGCATTTCAGGCCATTTCTCCTAAAAACTCACACCAAAATCATAGTTCCATTCTCTACGGTGAGATAACTATTAATGCAAAGAGAATTAGGAGAGAACATGGCTAAATGGATTACCACCTTACAAGAATATGATGTAGAAATAAGACCCTCTAAAATTTTTAGAGGTCAAGGTTTTTGCAGAATGCTTACAGAAGCATCCCATCTATCATCAAAAGAAGATTCAGGTAACAGTGTGCAAATATTAGAGGTAAGCCTCAATGATGCACAATCTCAATACGTTGATCTCATATTCTATTTGAAGAATGGATATGATCTGACCCAAGTCAGTTACAAAACAAAACGAGCTTTGAGATTAAAGGCCAAGCAATATGAATTAATCAATCATGTATTGTTTAGGAGAAATTTTGATTCTATACTATTAAGATGCTTAGAAAAAATATAAAGCAGAGAAATTCTTGCAGGAACTCCATTATGGACCAGCTTGAGGACATTTTGGAGGAAATACGACAACTCACAAAATCCTGCATGCAGGTTACTATTAGCCTACACTTTTCAAAGATGCTCATGAATATGCAAGAAAATGCAAAGTGTGTCAAAGTGCATCTGGAAGACAAAGGAAGCTAGCTTTCCCATTACATCCAGTCAATATCGAACAACCATTTGAACAATGGGGATTAGATATAATGGTGAGATTGTTCCTAACTCTTCCAAACAACATAGATATATTCTCACAACTACATATTACTTTACTAAATGGGTGGAATCAATTCCATTAAAGGTAGCCAATTCTAAGAATATCATTGATTTCATCGACCAATATATCATAACTAGGTTTAGTTTACCTACTGCTTTAATGTTTGATAACACATATTACTTCTCAGGAACTTCTATGATGGAATTTTCAGTCAAAAGAGGTTTTAAACTTAAGTATTCTTCAAATTATTACCCGTAAGGAAATGGTTTAGCAGAGTCCATGAACAAAAAATTGATTAGAATAATCAAAAGAACTATTGATCAAAACCAATGAAATTGGCATAAGTCATTAATCTTTTCTCTTTGGGCAGAACGAATACAATTTATTCTCTCTCTTTCCTTAGTAGAATTTATTGATGAATCTCCTTCTTCTTCTTTACAACTTAGACAATGTCAAATTCCTAAGTTAGAAGAAGAAAGAGAAAAAGCTAAACATACTCATGCACATCATCAACAGATACTAAAAGCCTCATTTGATTCAACTTCTGTTACTCCAAAAAAATTTCAAATTGGTGATCTGGTATTGAAATGGGACAAAGCGCATGAGGAAAAAGGTAAACACACGAAGTTTCAAAAACTTTGGCTAGGTCCATTTCAAATAATTAACGAAATAGGCCCATGAACATTCTTATTGCAATATCTATTAGGAAAAATAGATTCTTTGCTTGTTAATGGGCAGATTTTGAAAAAATACTTTTCATAGGAAGTAACCCCTTCTATTCCCTGTAGACTAGTGTATTTTTCTTTCCCTTAGGAAAATAAAAGTTGCTTAGTATAAATTTTTGGATTTTCAAATAAATATCTCAGATGATCCTTTTTTATTTACCGCTTATATAAATAAGAAATTTTAAGGAAACAATCGAAATATTTGAAAGACAAATAGATTTTATTTTTCACTGAAAGATGTAATTTCACTGAAGTTATTTATTACCTAATGAACTCTCATCTTTATATAGCATGATTATTATGTCATCAGTCAAGAAAAGGATGCTTAACATAGTAAATACTCTTTTACAGAAAAAAAAAATCTAAAACTCAACATTATCATCCATAATTCTTAAAAGGACCAACAATTCACCCCATCTAGGAAAACTTATTAATTTTTTAAAGAAATTCAAAAAATATTATAACTAGAAAAGCTTAAAAGATAATAAGTCTCATCATGAGCTTGTTTACCATGTTCATAGGGAAATAGTTAAACTGTCATTACCAATACTGCCTACCAAAACATGGTAATGACTTGATATTATATCAAAAGGACAAGGGGTCTCATCAAGAGCTAGCTTGATCAATTTAATTACAACTAGTGACTGGCATTGTCATTATTTGGTTACCAAGCCAAGACAAGATTTTAAGTAAATAAAAATATGATACAAAAAGAATAGTTTCAAAAAAGGTCAACTGTATAAAGTTAGAATTTATTTTTGGAAATTGTAAGAAACACTGGATGGGACAATGAATCATTGTTGGGTAAAAGGTAACCCTGCCAAGAGCTTAAATTGCCTATTGGATCAGAGGCTCTACCTGTGATAAAAGAGTAAATATTTATAAAGCTGATCTGTAAGAGCCAACTACTTTATCTTTTTAACTGAGTAAATACTGATATAGATTCTCATACTTATATCTTTAAAAGAGAGATTCTGATGAATTGTAATCAAGAGAGATTTCATTGCTTAGTAAGATATTATTTGTTTGAAATTCATTCCTACAACTATTTTATTTCAAAAGAGTTTTTAGAAATTTCAAAACGTTAGTCAAAGATAGCTGGTTCTCCCAAGTGAATCACCAATTGTTGTGCTATACAACACCCCCCATTTATTAAAATAAATGGGGACCCTTTAGAAATAATTAGGAAATTCATTTTCATTTATTTTTAGCTTTAAGTCAAAAAAATTTAGGAAATAAAGTTTCTTTGTGCTTTTCCGCTTTATTCCTTAGTGTGCATCGCAAACCGCATAACTTACAAACTTAAAAGACTTGAAACCCACTAAGTTACGTGGGCTATGAAATGCACTAAAATCTTTCTAAAGTTATATTAAAACCTTATTGAAAAAGTTTTAATCACCATTATAAATGAAAATCACATCACACCTCATTTAACCGATCAAACTTATAAAGAAATTCAGTATAAGTTGTGATTATGCAAAACCGACGAGCCAATAAAGTAATAAACATAAAGCTCCAAAGTCCCATAAAGTGCATCTGCTTGTGTTGGAACAGGGTCTCCTACAAGCTGTGAAACTGGTCCATTTTGAATACTTTTGATTAGATTTAGTCTAGTGTAAGGGTTTTGGGGTGGGTCAAAGCCCTGAAAGCATTGTAATGTGTAAAAGGGTAAAACAGGGGTCCAAAAACCATGGTTTGCGGACCATAGGAAAGTCTAGGCTAGATTATTATAAATAGAGGAACATTTTGTATTGTGAGGTAGATAAATGAAGAGCTATTGATGCGAATTGTGGTTTAAGTTGTCTGTTTGGGTTTTTTGGGAATGGACTCCTGCTGGCTGTGTGCGCAGAGATCCAAGTCCAGCTGTGTGCGGACCCTGCTGCTATGTGCATAGGCTGGGAATGGAATTGTAAGAAGGAATTGAGGAATAGATGAATAATAAAGGTTGATTAAGAACTAAATCTGTGAGTACTCTTTGTGGGAATCATTGATAATTATTGCATTGTGCATTTTATGTATTTAAGCTGTGAAGATCTGTGTAAGCGTGTTTCCTATATCTAGATCTGTTCTATTTTGTTCATGCAATATTGTGCTACTATCATAAAAGCATATAATTATAGATCTAGTGCACATGGATGCGAATAGAGACCTACTTGGCCCTACGCAGAACAGAGTGATTTAGGTATCACAGGGCCAAACGCAGCTCTGCTTGCCTTACCTATCCTTTCTTAGGGTGCAGAAACCTGGTTCCAGCACCCACCCATACTACTTTGGGTGAGAATTTGACCTACGCAAGTAGGTCATTGCCTAAAGGGCCAGTAGTATAGGGGTTTGTTGGCAAATCTTGCACACCGAACCTGGGTTAGGACCCCTCAAGCCAAAAAATGGTTCCATTTTCGAGACCTAAGAATTTTGGGAAAAGGATTGGGTACTAACAAGCATATATTGAGCACCTATCAAAGGGGAGACATGGAAACGCACTTGAAATTACCCAACTTTAAAGGTGCACCCGATGAAGACATGAGTTGGTTCTGTTTTGTGGCAGACTCAGTATGGACTGTGCAAGGCATGGTGAGCGATACTGTGAAGAAAACGCAGCTATCCCTAGCCTTTGAAGAAAGAGCCTTGGATTGGTATATGAGGTACATATCTCAAAATTTGGGTGCATCTATTCAAAATATTAAGGAAGCCCTAAAACAACAGTTTCAAAAACCTAAATCCTACTCTCAGGTTGTAGCAGATGTAAAAGATTTCAAGCAGGGAGCGACTAAGTCCATGTGGGAAGCGGATCAACGCTTAAAAAAAGCTATCAGAGAAAGAGAATTTAAGTATGATGACAGGCAGCTTACGGAATGGTTCGTCGCCATGCTACTCCCTCACCTACTTATACCTATGAGTCACCAGACTTTTGACTTGCAAGATAAAGCTTTGGAAGCCACTATGAAACTAGAAGCTACACCGAGGAAAGATGCTTCGCTGAAGGTACAGTAGATCCAAGCGCAGCTTGGGGCTATGCACCGGGAGATTCAGGACCTACAACGGGAAAGAGGAAGAGAATATGGCATGAAAATATGGCAAGCACCAGGACATATGAAGGATCTGCGCTCACGGCACCTGGGATCAGGAGGGCCTAGCCCCGAATGACGAAACTCAGGCCGACCTATGACTTGGGATGGGGATGGTGGCATATATGGGCTGCAGAACGACGGCCACTGCCCCTATCTGGGTGCCAACATTCTATAGCACGAGAAACACTGGTGCGGGGTCTGTTGGTCACTGGGCCACAAAGAGCGGGACTGTTGTATCCATAGTTTAGTGATGGGCTGGGAAGGTTTGCCGAGCGTATAATCAGACCTGGCCTCACCAAAAACCCCCACGAGTAGGCATGGCTCCCCCTCCAGACGCAAGGATGGGGGCTGAAGTGGAAGCATAGGTCAGGGCCGGGACTAGTTGATCTGCTATAAATGTGGGAGCATGGGGCATTTCACGAGGGATTGCCTGAACCCAGTGTGCCAGTCTTACAGGTATTGTAGACAGTTGGAGCATATGCTGGAAGAATTTCTAGCCCTAAATGCAAAGATATGACAGAAACAACTCCCTCCTACGCAGAAGGTGCGAAGGGTTTGGACTGAGCTAAGGGGGAAGGGCCCAAATGTAAATGTGGTAACACGCAGTGGATTGGTGACTAGGGGAACTGAGGAGAAGGGTGAAACTGAAACATTGATCCACAAAGCCATTAGCAAACAAGAAGGGTTGGACCTGGACAAAGCAAGGGAAACGTTTATAGAGGCTCGAAGGGACTTCCTCGAGACTGAGGCATCTACGTCCCCACGACCTGGGGATTTGAAGATCGTTGAGGAGGTAAAACCTTTCCTACGGGTGTGTATGAGACTGCTGCGCAACCCCCAGGCAGTGCAGAATCTACAGGCTTTACTAGAGAGCTACGTAACATGCACCGACCGGTCATCCGACATTAAGGATATGCACAAGTTATACAAGTATCAAAAATGCACGGACAGGGAGATGCGGTTGATAGTCCAAATTGGCAAGCACGAGATGGATTGGGTTATCTTAAACCTCAGGTCGAACGCCAACGTATTACCTAAGAAAATGTGGCAATGCATGGGGGAACCGAAGCTAGAATGGTCCAGCATCCAGCTACAAATGGCCAATCACCAAAAAATCGTACCTCTTGGGAGGTTCTCTCGGATTGAGGTAAATATCGCAAGAGTAAAAGTCCGGGCTGACTTCGAAGTCATTCAAATTGTCGGGGATGCGGACACCTACCCTGCACTACTAGGATTGGATTGGGCCATTGACATGGGTGGTATCATTAACTTACAAAAATGAAGCATGGTGTTTGAAAATAATGGCACAAGGGTCGTTGTGCCATTAGACCCTGCGGAAGGTAAATGTTATATGGAACCCATACCCAAGGGGGAAGATGGGGATTATATCTATAAGTTGACTACGCGAGACGCAGAAAAACCAACCGAGGGTGAAGTACCTTTTTGTGAGGGGGATATTGAGGGCTTGTCTGATCTCGATGAGGAATTACAGACTTGGTAGAACCGGCTACATGATGTCTCCACGCTGTGTTGTCTTCGTATCATGAAAGACTTCCTCTCCGTGGTCCCAGAGGTAAGGACCCGGATGGGGCCTATCTTGAACAACTGCTGCGGAACCACCCTGGAAAAGGATCAGGCTGACCCACGATCAAATAACAAGCTTCCTACGACAGCTGTAGGCTCAGCCGGTAGAGCTCCCATGCATCAGGCCACCTCGACGGTGACAAAGCAACTGCAGGTCAGGCGATATGCTCTGACGACAGCCCCCCTTGGAACCTTAGTTGCACAGATGATAAGGTTCGTCATGGGTCATGAGTTTCCTAGGAAGCAAGCCTGTGTTGGGGGGGCATGCAGCTATCACAAATGGATAACCCTAGCATGACAAGTAAGTCAAGACCACTGGGGCCACATAAACTAGCCATTGGAGTAGTACCTACTAGTAAAAAGTAGAAGTTACCGTTGGGGAAGGTGGCCCCCAAGCCTTTAAGAGTGCCTTATGGAAAATTTATACCACTCCTTGGGGAACCCACCTCAAATAGAGTTTAACTCTCCATCGTACATGTGGAAGTGCTTTAAAAAGGGCAGAATAGTCCAGCTAAAGGTATTGGCTCACTTATACAACTGGCCTGCCTCAGGCGTCTTGTGGAAGCACTTGAGCAACAAGGTTTTTCATAACCACTGTGTCCCTCTCATGTCTGGTCAACCTACACCATCTGATAGTAGTCACCCAGGGCTAGAATTCATTTTTCGTGAAAGGATGTCGACTACTACCCATGCTGCACCCTTAATCCTAGCGGAGCCCGATGTTGAAGAAGTCCTGGAGGTTGAGTTTGAATTGGAAGAAGTTCCCCCCACACCGGTCACAAGGAAAGGCAAGGAAAAAGACAAGGTTCGGGGAAAACTCCGTAGGCAATAATAAATCCTTGGAGTTCCCCAAGACATTCCAAGCCCCCACTAATATCACCCTTGGAACAAGACAAATAGGAGGGTGCTCTGTCGGCCAACCCGATCAATTGGTTACCCCCCTTTGTTCGCCCACGAAGGTCGTCTACACAAATGCCAAAAAACTTGGATGGCTTGTTCATGTATTTGCAAACCCCCCTAACCCCGGGAGAAGTCCTCGTCTTCAGTGACCCTTGCGGCCGCCTCCATGAGGTCAAGTTCGATGATCACAATTTGGCAGACTATGACACCCTCCCAGAATTGGCCCTCGCATTATACTTTGATACAATCCATAGGGGTGATGGAGTCATGGTAGTACCTCAATGCAAGGTATGTGGCTTGGCAGGATCCAGACTTCTGAATCTGCTTCGAATGCCCCACTTTGGCCATTACAACGTCACAGATCGGTTGGCTTGCCAGTTACTCGCCCTCATTCACGATGGTTGCTTATGGATTTACGAAAGGGTCCCTATTGATGCTGCGTTGATCCAAAATATCACAAGCGTCATAATGCAAGGGTTGCACCCGCTAGCACAGGCCGAAAAGAAGTACGAAGCCGCTACCGCTACGTTTGTATGGGAGAACTATGTGGTACATCGAGATCAGTGTGGATTTGTGATCCAGACTATCAATTAACCTGCCACACAGATGGGTACTCGGCTCTTAGCCTGCAAGCTAATGAGGAAGTGCTAGGTTGCGACTGTCCTTGCCTATGTGATCTAGCTAGCCAGACAATGCGCGAAGGGCATTTTTTTCAATTGGGCTCAATACTTGTGAGAAGAATTTCTAGCTAATGTCTGTGAATCCCAGGAGCAGGGGACATCTTTCTTCTATTCGTGGTTGTTATTCCTAATAGCACTAGTCGCCTGGGACAAACCCAAGGGGTCGGTCCTGTTGGGGTTCCCATGTTTTGGCAAGGTCGGCAATACCAAAAGATGAGACAACATAGAACCACTTTCAGACCTTAGGATCTAGCCCTCCTAGGTCCAGAGAGGGATCTCTCTATGATTATCAAAGGATATATGTCTTTTGAAGTTCTCAATTGTGATTTTAGGCTAGTTATAGGCTCAAGGTTGTTTGTTTGATTGTTTGAGTTTGGTTGTTGAGAATCAGGAAGGAAGGTTTCACCATAAGACAAGGATAGGTAAAGAAGGAAGCTAGGCAAGGAAAGATAACTCAGGGAACATCAAGGTCATTGGGCAATGGAGTCAAGAAAGGATTTACTTATGTTCAATGTGTAAGCTTCAGTTGGGCTAGTCATCTAGAGCATTTGGATCTCAAAGATTGATTGGTGGGATGGAACATTAAGGAATGAGAATGAAGGGTGGAGAACCATCTGATTCTGTCTATAGATCAGGCCAGAGGTCATTTAACTCCAGGCCTGCTTGGACAAAACCATAGGCAACACAAGGGATCTTGAAAAGGTTTATATGGAAGGGGTAGGTTATGGAGAGGCATCGACAGGCTTGACACCTCCCAACGTTCCTAACCTCTTTCAATTAAATCTTAACAAAAACATCTGAACATTGATCCTATTAACTTGCACATCAGAGAGCAGGCAATAATCATCCACTACACTGGTTTAGTCAATTAAAAACAATATTCAGATACACATATGAGCAGAAAACATTAAAGACTGAGAGAGCTAGGACATAAGGTACCTAACAAGGGTAAATCTTATGTCATGCGTTCAGATGCCAGTCAGAAGAACATGAAATGAAATGGAAATAAACACAGAGATAAGAAAAACATCACCAACTACTGTAGATCAGGATCCAATGAAAACTGCTTATCATGTTAAACACAACACCAATCAGGTACATCACTGCCCAAAGCTTTTACATTCAGCCTGAATACATCATATTTCTCAGCCTGTCATACAACTATTACATAGGAAACTTGGCTCGGGACAAAAATGCTTGCAATTCACTGATAATCCAACAACAACCATTACAATGATATCCCTCTGTGCTTTATAGCAGAAGAGACACAGAGGACCGACTGAGGAGGTAGGTGAATTTTAAATGTTACATTTAAACACAACAATGAATGCAGGGCCGAGGCCCATTCCGCTTGATACGTTGTATATTTAATCTTTGTCACCTTCCTTGTGAAAGAAAGATCTGCTCCGGATATGATTTGACCTTTTGGCTGTAGTACTCCAGGTGATTTGAACAAAATGAAAGAAACTGCTGAGAGGTCTGCCTCATAGATGTTAGATTGTTTTGAACTATAGCTGGGGCGGATAACTCCTTCAGGTATACGACGCATAATAAAGACTGTATGGGAGACCTGTCCTTTATGGGAAAAACATTCTGCTGATAAGTAAACCTTGATTTTACCTCTTATTGATGTTCAGGATCTCCAGATCGATCCTCGGGGTCTTCAAAATGATGCTTTGCCTCTTTAAACCTCTGGTTCAGAGCTCAAGATCTTCGTTGATGTGCACTAATCCCTCTACTCTGTATTGAAACTCTTTGCTGCTTTATTACTTCCTCTGTCAAGTTAGCTCGAGCTTTAAATGGCGTCGGAAGGATTTTCGGCGTTTGAAATCTGTTTTCCATCAATGTGAATCCTGACGGCCCCATTCCTTGACTTTCCTGATGGTACTGGCTCATTAGATTTGATCTTGACTGCGCCGCTCACCATTGAGGTAGTACATTGAACAACGGCAGTCCTCTTCCTCGAGAAACTCTGCAACACAACAACACTCATGAAGAAAACAGTAGACGGAGCGACGGGTGCATGGTGGACGAAATGGTGGTGCGGCGGTGGTGGAAACAATGCTTTTGTGTAAATGAGCGATGAAAATGCAGTGGAGTGGTGGAAAGTGCCGATAATAGGGTTTGGTATGAATATGCAGCGCAAACCGCTAGATCTTGGTCTGGGGATAAAGATCAACAGCGGAGACTGATCCGTGGGAGGACTCATGGACATGGTGGCATTCGTATGAAACATGCATTTTAAACGAAACATATGAAACTTAAGACTTGGGTGGATATGCATGACAATGCAATGAAATACCATGAAACGGAGGAATGAAGTGGGACCCGAGGTGTGGAACGACACATTACATAGTTTGCGATGCGATGGAGCAAAACCTTCGTAAAACCCCAATCATACACATTTTGAATAACACAGGGAAAGGCCACGTAACACGTGACTAGGCGGAAGAAGAAGTACGGTGGGCCCGGGGTCCAATCGCAATCGCAAGTCGGAGCGGGAAGCAATCGCAATGCACAACACAAATGTTCCGATTGTGATTGGGGTCGGAGACGCGATTGAGCGATGACCGTCGATCTGGGAAGAAACGAACGGTGGGGATGTAATCGGAGGTGAGACAGAAGGACTTGCGATCAGCGATTGGAGCGGCGGTGCGATTAAGCGCTGGCCGTCAGATCTGGTGGGGAGATTAATGGTCAATAATGAATCAGAGGATCGTAATCGGAGAACGGGTGAAAGCACTTGCGATCAATCGGAGGGGATTTTCGATTGGCGGAGGACCGTCGGATCGCAGGGAGAACGGACGGTCAAGATGCAATCGGGGGATCTCAATCGGGGCGACACCAATGGGGGTTGCGATTGTGATCGGGAGGGAGTTGCGATTAGCGCTCAGCCGTTGATCTGGAACCTAGATCAACGGTGCGGAACAGATCGGCTGACTTACGTTATGAACAAATCGCATCGGGGCTGTTTTGATATTACAAAGGAAATTTCACCCGCCCAGATTTCCGATTGCGATTAGCGCTTGGGACCTAAGTGCTTGGTCCCAGCGCCGGGGCACATGTGGGGAAGTGGTTTGAAAGGGGCCTACGTTAAAGGGGCTAGGCCTTTAATAAGGTCGGAAGATGGGTTTTTTGCCCATTTTAATGGGTTTCGAGGGGTTTAAAGGGAAACGATAGAGGAATAAAGGAGAGAAATGGCCAACAAAGGTTAGGGGAGGAAATTAAAGGGGATTTGAGGGGTAAATGGGGAAATAGAAGGGGAAGACAAGGGAAATAAATAGAAGCTAAGTGGGGGGAAACAAGCGGGAATAGGAGGCCTTTGGGCATTTCTTCTTTATAAGAGAGGGGCTCTATAAGGGAAATCAGTAGAGGGACTTTAACCAAAGGATGAAAGACAAGAGGAGGCTTTCAAGGATGATGTGTTTACAATGGAAATACATTCCTTGAAAGCTCAAAACAATTTAGCCCCCTATTTTCTTGCCAAAAATTTATAGGGGGGCTAACAGTGGCTCCACATGGGGATGGCTTCTTCTTGAAGGAGACAAGAATTCAGAAATTGATCTCTTGGTGTAGGCCAGATGCCTGCTGCTATAAGCCATCTTTCTTCTTTCTTTAGATTAGCTGCCACAATATATTGGATACACAAATCAGCAGAAACATTTTCCCAACCAATCTACCTACCCAAACTAGAGCTCTAACAATTTTCCCTTGGGTGAATTTGAACTAGCAAACCCTTTACATTTTATTTTGCAAAACAAAAACAAACCTATTCTAATTCTACCCTTATTGCTCCATGAGGCCAGATTAGACTGTTGGCCTCATACAATTCTCTACCTAAACTACTACCTGTTGGGATTAAACTGTCCAACAGGTTTCTTCACCTACATTCTAAGACAAGAAATTTAAACACAGCCAAGCCATGATTAGACTGTTTGACTTGCTGGAGTGAAAAATTTGTAGCAAACTGCAACAAAACTGTGAAGGCATGAAATCTGCAGTTTTGAAAATATCCTTCTTTCTTTGTTTCAGCTCTGATTTTAGGCATGTTAGAGCTGATTTTCTTTCCTCTGCTGATCCAGATTTTGAGCTTGTTTGGATCAGCTATTCTGCTTCCTTTTGGCTCAGATTTTGAGTTTATTAGAGCCAATCCTTTTGCCTCAGAGGTTCATGTTTTGAGAATGTATGAACCTCTCTTTTCATTCTATTTTTTGGAACAATTTCTTCTCTTTTTTCTGAAAATGAAAATTTGCAACGGTATATACAATGGAAATGAAACTAGAAATGGAGAATTAGCAGAAATAGTGTTTGAGCATCCTACCATTGACAGGACCCCTAAACAACTCGGAACCATCAAGTTCTTGCAAGAAAAACGTATTAGGACCCACAGTGGCTTGAATGATGAAGGGACCTTGCCACAAGCTGTCGAATTTGCCATGTTTTCCTTTATCCTCTCTTCTTGAATCCCACTTCAGGACCTTGTCCCCAACTTTGAAATTTGCTGCTTTGGTTCTTTTGTCAAACTGTCTCTTCATGTTTTCCTGCACTTTGACAGCTCTGTTATAAACCTGCTCCCTTGTTTGCTGAAGATGGATTGTTTCATTAATTCTCCTTATCATGCTGTCCTCTTCTGATTGGATTTCTTGGATAAGCTTAACCACTGGTATCCCAAGGCTAGTAGGAAAAACTGCTTCTGTCCCATAAACCAGCTGGAAGGGTGACATGCCAATAGATTTCTTTGTAGTGAGCCTGTCTGCCCACAAGGCTTGTATCAAATTTTTATGCCATGACCTTTTGTTCTCTTCCAACAGCTTCTTAATGATTGTAACCAGGCTTTTATTTGATGATTCAGCTAGGCCATTACCCTGGGGGTAATAGGCAGTTGAATTTCCAAGTGCAATTCCGTACCTGTGACAGAAATCAATCATTCTTTTGGATCCGAAAGCAGCAGCATTTTCAGTGATTATTTTCTTTGGGCAGCCAAACCGAGATAAGATAAAGTCTTCTAGGAACCTAATGATGACAGAATCAGTGGCATTCCTAGTGGGTATGGCTTCAATCCACTTAGTGAAGTAATCAGTAGCAGTCAAGATCCATTTGTGTTGCCCAGAAGAAGAGGGGTGGATTTCTCCAATGAAGTCTAAGCCCCATTTCATGAAGGGACCTTCTATGGTGATAGGTTGCAGAGGGAGGGGAAGGAGCTTTCTTTTGCCCTCAAAAATTTGGCATTTGTGGCAGGTAAGGACCATTTTATGAACATCACTAAAGAGTGTAGGCCAATAGTACCCAGCCCTGAGTATCTTATTTGCAGTGGCCTTCCAACTCAGGTGGCCTCCACACTCCCTAGCATGGAATTCTTGTTTGATTCTTTCAGCTTCAGTTTCAGGTAAACATTTCAGCAAAAGACCATTTGGATTTTTCCAATATAGACTCTCATTCATAATGCAGTAATTTCTAGCTTTGAGTTTTATGAATCTGGCCTTTGTTTTGGACAGTTCTGGAGGGGCATTGAGGTGTGTGAGCACGTAAAGGATATCAATATACCAAGGAGAGTTCTGAAACTGCTCCTCAACAGTTGGATGGGGCAATCCTTCCTGCTCATCCAGGGCATTCATCATGTTAATATCAAGGGCCTGTAGATTAGATTCAGCCATTAATTGGGCCAGGCCTTGACCTTTGATCAGCTTGGTGGGTTTGATTTCAATGTCATATTCTAAAATCGTAGCAATCCATTTGCCCCTTTTCCCATCTGGGTCTTGGGACAAGATATCTTTGACCACTATATTTGGCACATAGGCAATGGTGTGAGAATGCAGAATGTACACCCTAAAGTCTTTTAAGGCCTTAATCAGAGCATAGGCCTGCTTTTCCATGATGTTGTACTTTAAGGGTGCATCTCTCAAGGCTTTACTGAAGAAGGCTATAGGCTGTTCCTTACCTTCCGAATTTTTCTGCAGCAAAACTGCAGCTATCGTGTGTGGGGAAGCAAATGAAAATATCAGAAAATATTTTGAAAAGTCAGGGCTGATAAGGATAGGGGCTTGGGTGAGTGCAAGCTTTACTGACTCAAAAGATTTTTTGGCTTCAACAGTCCACTTGATTCCTGCATCTTTCTTTAGCATTTCAGTCATTTTCCTAAGATGCTCAGCAAGGTTGGGGATAAATCTTCTAAGGAAATTGATCTTCCCAATGAAGGACTGTAGCTCCTTGATGTTTCTTGGATGTGAAATTTGAAGTATTCCCTCAACTCTCTGGGGGTCTATCCTAATCCCTTTCTCAGATATAATGTGGCCAAGGAGCTTACCTTCTTGCAGCCCAAAAACAGTCTTCTTAGGATTTAGGGACAGACCGTACCTTCTACATTTTTCAAAAACTTTCCTCAGATGTTTTAAGTGTTCTTCTTCTGTTTTAGAAAAGACAGCTAAGTCATCCAAGTAGATAACTATAAAGTGTCCAATCTCATCTGAGAAAGCAATATCCATTGCTCTCTGGAAGGTAGCTCCAGCATTCATCAATCCAAAAGGCATTTTCACATACATGAAGGTGCCCCATGGAGTGGTGAAAGTTGTTTTGAGTTGATCTTCCGGGAGTACCAGAACTTGGTTGTATCCTGAAAAACCATCAAGCAGGGATATTCTTTCAGAGCCCACTACCTTCTGTAAGATATGTTCCATTCTAGGTAAAGGGTAGTTGTCTTTCAGGGAGGCTCCGTTGAGGTTTCTGAAGTCTATGCACAGTCTGATCTCCCCTGTCTTCTTCCTTACAGCCACTAAGTTTGAAACCCAATCAGAAAACCTTACAGGGACAATTATGCCTGCCTCATACATATTTTTAATTTCCTTCTCTACTGCAGGCAATTGTTTTGGATTAATCCTACGGAGTTTTTGTCTGAAAGGTTTCTGATTTTCCTTCAGTGGTATCTTGTGTTGTATGATGTTGGTGTCATAGGCCTTTAAGTCTTCGTACCTCCATGCAAACACATTAATGAATTTCTTAAACAAGTCAATGTATCTTACCTTCATGTCTGCAGGTATAGACTTAGCCAGTTTTACCATTTTGGGTTTGTCTTCAGTGCCTATGTTGCATTCTTCTACATCCGATTTTTCATGTTCTATTGTGGGCTTCTTTGCAACATCATCGAAATCAAAGAGGTCCTCTAAGGGTGCTAAGCCTCTTGGTATGTTCTTGTCTTTGGCTTGCAGCACCTCCATTTCTTCTCTATCTGCGTTTTCACGTTTTATGGCTGAATCTCCAGTTTCTTCATAAAAAGAATTTATTTCTATACTACAAGGTGTTTCTAGTTCATCTGGGGAATCCTCACTTGGGCAGCTGTCCTCAGATTTCGAGTCTGAATCAGAAAATTCAAACTCATTTCTGCCCATCAGGAAATCTTCAATCTGTTTGTCTCCTTCAAAGACCTGCCAGTATTTTTCATTGTCTGGCACTGCAGGCCTGAATTTAGTCTGAATGATGATTTGTTGGTCAACTGGGGCCTTAGGATATGAGCTAGCTAGGTAGGCTAGTCCATTTGCAATAGCGTTTTGACCCCTAGGAATGGATACTAAATCATATTCAACAAACGTTTTCAGCAAATCTAGAGTATCATTCCTATATGCCCTAAGCCTGGGGTGTTTTTCCGAATACTCACCATTCATCTGTTTGATCACTAACTCAGAGTCTCCTCTCACGACTATCCTACAGGCTCCTAATTTTTTCAACAGATTTAAGCCCAAGATTAGAGCCTCATATTCTGCAATGTTATTCGTGCATTTGAAATGCAGATTGACAGCGTGGCTCTCTGCGTGGTCATTTTCGGTGTTACGCAGCCACACTCCTGCTCCAGCGCTTTGTCTAGTACAGGACCCATCAAAGTTCATTTCCCACAGGGGTTCTTTGTTTACTTCCACTTCACTTTCTCCCTTACAGCTGGGTTCGCCATTAGGTTGAGTTGGGAGGTCTGTACTAGGTTGTAAACTATCTTGTTGTTCATAGAGGCCATGGATGTCAGGGAGGTGGTTAGCTTGTTGTTCTTGTTTTGTTTCTGTTTCACTTGGAGTGAGAGGTCCACCACAGATCCTACAGGCTTCATTGCTGATTTCCTCTTCATTTTCAGTGTGCTGCCCATGGTCTTCCTGATCATATTCTTCCAGAGTGGCCATTATGTGGAGGTCCATAGGCTCAGTGTTCTCATTTGTATGCCTATTCTGGGACTCTGGCTCTTCTAAGGATTCATCGTTACAAAAGATGAAGGAGTCAAGGTCGGTATGTATAGAATATAATGGTGAATTTTCAGGTTTCTCGGGGCTGCTGACTAGGAATTTCATTTGGGATTCTCTATATAGTCTTCTTAATTGGCCAAATATAGGGATAGTGGCGTATGAGCCATCCATCTGCATGGTGCCTTGTAGCTTGGCTCCCCATGATCTAGATAATAACATGCCATACTTGGGTGGCACGTCTGCCACCACTACATCCATGACCATACATTTCGCAGGAATCTGAGTCAAACTCACACACAAGTCTTTGATCAGGCCAAGACATTTTACTCTACTCGAGTCAAAAGAATACAAGTCTTTATAGGGTCTGGTGATTTCTAGGCCTAACCTCTCCATAACTACCTTAGGCATCAAGTTGTGTGAGGCTCCAGAATCATGCATTGCATTGTGGAGTATTTTATCATGAATGTTGAGACTAATATAGAAAGGTGGTACTACCCCTTCCTAAAACTTACCTTCAATCTTAGGACCAAACAAGAGGGCAGGCTGATCATCATTCAAGTTTACAGAATCAGTGTATTCCCCTAAATTCAATGCTTTCAAAATTTGGCCCTTATATGCATCCTGAGTGGCCAACTCAGATAATGGTACAGATATTTTGATTTTTGCAATCTCACTTTCTAAATTGAAAGTGGATTGACTCTTGGAAGTGTTCAACTCTGTTTTATTTGCCATTGTTTTAGTGGCTGAATCAGTTTGTGTTTTCTCATTATGTACATGTGTAGAAACAGTTTTATCAGGAGCACTAACTGAGGTGCTAGTGCTACTGGTTTGTTGACCCTGTTTTTCCATGCTTTGGTTGTCCTTTTCTTTGTTACTCTCAGAACTCTTGGCTGTTGAATTGTTGTTAACATCAGTTACTTTAGAAGATTTTTCAGGCCTTTTCTTGATGGTAACCTCGGGAGTTTTGGTTTTGGAAGTGTCTTGGTTATTTTTGCTCCTGAGCTCATATTGCTCTCTGACCTGTAACATGGCATTTTGGAACCCAAGTCTGTACTCTTCAGTTTCTAATCTTTCCTCATCCCAATATGAAGATGAGGGTTGATCTTCCTCTGAGTCACAGTTCAGAATTGAGTCCTCTGTTTCAAACATGTTAATATTATTCCCTTCAGACTCCTCAATGAATCCCTCATCCTCATCTAGGAAGTTTTGAAATGGGGGAATGATTTGTTGATCTGACTCTTTCTGTCTGTTGGGAGTGTTGTTGTTTCTTCTAAAGTTTTGATTTTGGTTCCTGTTTGGAGTGACAACCATCTTTTCCATCATTTGGTATAGCTTATCCACATTCTTAGACAATCTGTCAATATTTGGATCTGAAGTGGAGGCTATAGTGTCATCCTTGTATGTTACTCTCTTCTCAGCTCTCAGTTTGGCCCTTTTCTCAATCAAATTTGCCTCTATGTTTACTGCCCCTTTCTGCATATCCTCCAATGTGGTATATTCTTTATCTCTAAGCTCATAGGCCATGTCAGCATCAAATCCATCAGGATATTTGGCCAGGGCCATACCTTGTGGAGGTTTCATGTGTGGGGGAAGAGCGTTGTAAATGCTGTTGAACCTAGTGGTGTAATCATGAACACTCTCTCCTGCGTTCCTCTTAAGGGACATGTATTCTTCTAGGAGCTGGCGAGGGTTTGCCCTAGTTTCCCATTTGTTGATGAAAGTCTGGTATAAAGCAGGGAGATCTTGGATACTACCAGCAGGTAGGTTTTTAAACCACTTTTTAACCTCTCCCCCCAGGCTCTGCGCAAAAATTCTCATTTTGATTGTTTCATCATCAATTTCCATATAGTCAAAAGAGTCTTCCATTTTATCAACATGCTGCTGTGCTGTTGTAGGCTCTTTAGCAGGGAAGTGCGGGATATTTGATTGATAATCATTTGGTAAGGGCAGTAGAGGCTGAGGTAGGACTAGAGGTGCATACCAGGCTGCCATGATGATGTTCTGGTGGGGTATAGGGTTGGCTTGAGCAGCTGGTATTTGGATGACAGGGATGTTTGGACCGACAGAAGTCTGTTGAGCATATCTCGGGTGAGAAAGCCCCAAGTTTTGGAGAAAGTGGAGATCAGGTGGTGTGGAAGGAGGGGTTTCACTGTCCCTAGGGTCCGGCTGGTCTGAAACACTGAATGACCTAGTTCTAGGTAATCTATTTTGAAGGTCTAGGTCGAAGAAAGGGTCTAATAGAGCTGCAAGATCTTCTGGCGCAGAATTGGCTCTATGAATGTTGCTGGAAATAGTTGATCTCCTACTTACGGGTGTTCTCTTGAGGATTTTCTCAGGATTATCAACTATTTCAGGTGGGCTTGGATCAGGGAAAGCTCTTGTATGAATGGTTCTGTGAGCCAGAGTGTTATTTTTAGCTAAGCAGCTTAACCCTACTTGTTATTTCTGCTGTGGTTGATGTTGTCTCAGGGCTGGTCTCCCAGTGGAGCCTTCATTATGTTTTGAATCTGGTCTCCCAGTGGAGTCTTATGTGAAACCAAGGTAATCAGCAGGCCTACTGATCACCAGTGGAGTCTTTCGTTTGGGAACAATGGAGTCGCCAAGTGGAAGGTTTAGGATGTTTCTAGGGGGTACACTGTCCACCGCAGTGATGAAGCAATATTCCCTTTCAGGAATATCCCACAAAACACAGCAAACTCTAACCAGAGATGGAATGGGAGGGCATTTACCAGATGTGTCACCTCCTAAAGAGGATGAGATCCGGAGGCTACCTGGTCCTTACCAGGCTCTGTCTAAGAGTAAGGGGTAAAACACACAAGAGGTAAGTGAAATAGGAAGGATAAGTGTTTGACTGCCAACCTAACCAGAGCTCTAAGCTTCTAAGGAGGTTTGAAATGAAAAGCACTCAGAATTCCCCAGTGGAGTCGCCATTATGTTGGTGACGACAATGGGAAATAGACCAAATGTTAGCAGTTCTTGACTCTCAGATTCTCCCCAGTGGAGTCGCCATTATGTTGGTGTTCCCATGTTTTGGCAAGGTTGGCAATACCAAAAGATGAGACAACATAAAACCACTTTCAGACCTTAGGATCTAGCCCTCCTAGGTCCACAGAGGGATCTCTCTATGATTATCAAAGGATATATGTCTTCGAAGTTCTCAATTGTGATTTTAGGCTAGTTATAGGCTCAAGGTTGTTTGTTTGATTGTTTGAGTTTGGTTGTTGAGAATCAGGAAGGAAGGTTTCACCATAAGACAAGGATGGGTAAAGAAGGAAGCTAGGCAAGGATAGATAACTCAGGGAACATCAAGGCCATTAGGCAATGGAGTCAAGAAAGGATTTATTTATGTTCAATGTGTAAGCTTCAGTTGGGCTAGTCATCTAGAGCATTTGGATCTCAAAGACTGATTGGTGGGATGGAACATTAAGGAATGAGAATGAAGGATGGAGAACCATCTGATTCCTTCTATAGATCAAGCCAGAGGTCATTTAACTCCAGGCCTGCTTGGAAAAAACCATAGGCAACACAAGGGATCTTGAAAAGGTTTATATGGAAGGGGTAGGTTATGAAGAGGCAGCAACAGGCTTTACACCTCCCAATGTTCCTAACCTCTTTCAATTAAATCTTAACAAAACATCTGAACATTGATTCTATTAACTTGCACATCAGAGAGCAGGCAATAATCATCCACTACACTGGTTTAGTCAATTAAAAAACAATATTCAGATACACATATGAGCAGAAAACATTAAAGACTGAGAGAGTTGGGACATAAGGTACCTAACAAGGGTAAATCTTATGTCATGTGTTCAGATGCTAGTCAGAAGAACATGAAATGAAATGGAAATAAACGCAGAGATGAGAAAAACATCACCAACTGCTGTAGATCAGGATCCAATGAAAACTGCTTATCATGTTAAACACAATACCAATCGGGTACATCACTGCCCAAATCTTTTACATTCAGCCTGAATACATCATATTTCTCAGCCTATCATACAATCATTACACAAGGAACTTGGCTCAGGACAAAACTGCTTGCAATTCACTGATAATGCATCAACAACCATTACAATGATATCCTTCTGTACTTTATAGCAGAAGAGACACAGAGGACCGACTGAGGAGGTAGGTGAATTTTAAATGTTACATTTAAACACAACAATGAATGCAGGGCCGAGGCCCATTCCGCTTGATATGCTGTATATTTAATCTTTGTCATCTCCCCGGTGCAATAGAGATCTGCTTCGGATATGATTTGACCTTTTGGCTACAGTACTCCAGGTGATTTGAACAAAATGAAAGAAACTGCTGAGAGGTCTGCCTCATAGATGTTAGATTGTTTTGAACTATAGCTGGGATGAAAAACTCCTTCAGGGACACGGCGCATAATAAATACTGTATGGGAGACCTGTCCTTTATGGAAAAAAATTCTGCTGATAAGAAAACCTTGATATTACCTCTTATTGATGTTCAGGATCTCCAGATCGATCCTCGGGGTCTTCAAAATGATGCTTTGCCTCTTTAAACCCCTGGTTCAGAGCTCAAGATCTTCGTTGATGTGCACTAATCCCTCTGTTCTGTACTGAAACTCCTTGCTACTTCATTACTGCCTCCGTTGAGTTAGCTCGATCTTTAAATGGCGCCGACAGGACTTTCGGCATTTGAACTCTGCTTTCCTTTAATGTAAGTCCTGACAGCCCCATTCCTTGACTTTCCTGATGGTACTGACTCATTAGATTTGATCCTGACTGCACCGCTCGCCATTGAGGTAGTACACCAAACAGCGGCAGGTCTCATCCTCTAGAAACTCTGCAACACAGCAAAACTTATGAAGAAAACGGTGGATGGAGCGATGGATGCAGGGTGGACGAAATGGTAGTGCGGCGGTGGTGGAAACAATGCTATTGTGTAAAAGAACGATGAAAATGCAGTGGAGTGGTGGAATGTGCGGACAATAGGGTTTGGTAGGAATATGCAGCGCAGACCGTTGGATTCAGGCCTGGAGATGAAAATCAACGGTGGAGATTGAGCGGCGTAACAATATATGAAACGAACAAAAAAACAAACAAAATGCATGAAATGCGACGGAGATGAATGTAAGAGTGGGACCCAGCGGAGGCGGAGGGCGATTAGATCTGAACCGTTAGATCGAGATCCAATGAATGATCGAGGATCAAATGAATGCAATCGAAGGCTTGAGGAGTGCCACATTCAAAAAGTTAGGAACATTACTGGCGTGCCACGATTGGCCGATTTTTCCCATATGGGGAGGAATGAATGACAGATGAAATCGGAAAGATGTGGTGTAGAGATTGGGAGAGGAATTTTGATTGAACGCGGCCGTCATATCGCGGAGACAACGGATCAACGGTCGGGATGAGATCGGAGGATTGCAATCGGAGCTCGGGCAAAAGACTTGACGTCAATCGCATCGCCAAATATGCGATAGACGTCGGAGGGTGCACTTAACATGTTCGGATTGATTGGGCGGGAATACGATTAGCGCATATTTGTCTGATCCTGCGGGAGGATGGATTTTACGAAATCATCGGGACGAAGAAGCTTCAAACGCGATCGGGCGGAGAATGCGATTAAAGCGGGCCGTTGGATCGTGGGAAGGATGGACGCCTGCGATGCAATCGGGAGGATGACGTGATCGGGGATCGGAGGTCGAGGGCGCGATCAATCGGAGATCGGGGAGATGGGCTTGCGATTGATTGGGGGTTACGACGTGAATGTTGCGATTTCGATGGGCGGCTGCGATTAGCGCTCGCCGTCGGATCTTTGTGACGGATCCATGGTATTCAAACACATCGCGGGAGTTATGTGTTTAAACAATGCCATGGGGTTTTCGCTTTTACGAAGGATTTTCCGCCGAGCGAGTTCCGATTGCGATTAGTGCTTGGGACTTAAGCGCTTAGTCCCAGCGCACGGGCATGTGGGGGAAGTGGTTTGAAAGGGGCCGACGGAAAGGGGCTAGGCCTTATAGTAAGGTCGGAAAGTGGGTTTTTTACCCCTTTTATTGGATTTTGGAGGTTGGGAAGGGGAACGATAGAGGAATAAGGGGGGAAAGTGGCCAACAAAGGGCAGGGGGAAGAAATTAAAGGGGATTTTGGGGGAATGTGAAAGGCGAGAAGGGAAATAGAAGGGGAGGCAAGGGAAATAAATAGAAGCTAAGTGGGGAGGGAAAAAAGCGGGAATAGGAGGCCTTTGGGCATTTCTTCTCTATAACAGAGGGGCTTTATAAGGGAAATCAGCAGAGGGACTTTAACCAAAGGATGAAAGACAAGAGGAGGCTTTCAAGGATGATGTGTTTATGATGGAAATACATTCCTTGAAAGCTCAAAACAATTTAGCCCCCTATTTTCTTGCCAAAAATTTATAGGGGGGCTAACA
>JAXQQM020078119.1:0-146809 GCA_034641835.2 Pinus albicaulis
GGCTAATCCGAGGTTTACTGTTTGTAATGTGCACAAAATCTTCTATCTTCCCCAATGAAACAGAATTGATTGTCTCAAAGGTTCGGATATGATCTCGTGATTGACTTCTTCAAGAGAAGCTTCCCAGATTATAAAAATTACAATTGGATTTATTTCCTACCGCAAGATTTGTCTACTTGTTTGTTTTTACTATCTTGGAGAGTTAATTACTCCCTACTCCAAGATACTAGCCTAAGCTATGTTGGTGATAAGAGCCCTAGAAAATAAAAAGATTGCTAGATGAATTTTAATTAAGCGTTACTTTTAAGAGTTGTTTCTTAAGTCAATGGGTGCAAAAATGAAACTTTGATGGTGTGAAGACTCGACTTCCAAAAAACACTAAAAATGCACCTAAAAATGATAATCAAATTGTTTCCTTTCAATGAAATTCTAATTAAGAGTTGGAGAATGCAATTCTTTTAATAAACAATTCCTTCTTTAAACGTAAAGAACAATTGAAAGAAAATAATTTTGTCTTTCCAACAATAACTCAAAATGGAACAAATAATCAAAGCTCTTAAGAAAATCCTTTCACTTTCAAAAACTTGAAGCTACAAAACAAATTTCCTCCAAAAGAAATCTACAAATTTTTTAACAAGCACTCAAAAATACAAAACTAATTCTGAGATCTCAAGTTTTAACAATCTAATTGAATAAAAGCTTTAAGATTTTTTTTGAAGAATGTTTTACTTATTTATTCAGCAAACTAAGGATCTATTCGTTCAGAATAATAAACAGATCAAAAACACTCAAAAATGTTTTTATAAAAACGAAATTCAAAAACCTATAACAAGGTTTCTTTTCGAAGATTTGTAAAGAAACAGGTAGCTCTATTTCTCAATAAAGGATGATTTCACAATTAGGTCAGATTCAGCAAAAGACAAAAGACCAATGTAATCTCAGGTACTTCAAAAAGTCAATGCTTCGAATCGCTACAAAGACAAAGTGAAAAAATGATCCAAAACACAAAACTTCTAGAAAATCATCAAAACACCAATACTGATAAGATTCATTCACAGAAAGATTTTGACAGAAACAATCATCAATCTAAGAAGAAACCAAAAACTCTAAATCAGAATAAATATAAACTAAAGAGAGAAATATAGAGTTTTTCAAAATTTTAACAGGGTCCGCGGGCTTGCAGAAGTAACAGGTGCGGTACCGCACTGTTTACTTAAGAAAAAATGCGAAACTGCCCGCACTGTGCAAAGAAGGCAAAGTGTGATCCCAAGAAAAATTAGAGAAAAACATAAAAGATCTCAAAATTTTCAAAAACAGAGAAAACCTAAGCTACCCAGGCTGATGTTTATCAATAAAAAACCAGGAAAAACGTTTCCTCAAATCAAAATAAAAGAGAACAAAAAACAACAAGTTCTTTCCCCAACGGAGTCACCAATTTGTTGTGTGGATTAATCCGTCTTGTGGACAAGACCGATCTCCCTAGTACTAAATGCATCTAGCAACAAACATCCAAATAAACTAATCTTTCTCTAAGCATATATGATCTACGAAGAGCTCTATAGAGGTGTAAAAGACTTACCGTATGTCCAGTGCTTGTTTGAAGTCGTTGTTGTCCCTCGCGCGCTTGAATGAGTTTTCCTCGTAAACCTGCAGTCACAAAAAAGAAAAATATTACATAGCACCTGTATAGAAATCATCATAAACCATGCTTATCATAGTGATCAAGGAATCTATGAAATAAACCATCAACTAAAAGCTTATTGAGAAAAATGAGTATATTTGTATTAATTTCAAAAGAAGGAAAACCTTACAACCTGAGCCTTGATGTTGCACAATCCTTCCCAGGGTCCGAAGAAGGAGTCTCCTCTACTTTTATAAGCTCTTCACTCCTCCAACCAAGACGAAAAGAGGTATGTAATCTCTCCTCACAAAAGTCTTAGTTAACTGAGTCTGAATCTCAACAGCACTTAACTTCAAATATTCTAAGGCTTCAAATCCCCTTGAGGCTACCCAATGCCTCTTTTTATAGTGGAAAAGAGGAGGTTTTCTATTCCAACTATGAAGGGATAGAATCCTCCTTCAAAGGGATAAGCTCCTCACATCAAGGGGTTAGCTCCATAAGGTAAGGGATACATGCACCTCATAAGAGTGGTTCTATCACGGCAAGATATTTTCTGAAAGCTTCTAGAATTCACTTTTATTGAGCTTTTTGGAATTTACTTGCACCTTTTTGATCTTACAGGGGTCCGCACCTTTAACACAAATAAAGTGCATTTAGGTACGCAAAAGAGCTGAACATTAGGTGTGGGACCACAGGCAAGATAGAGAGAAAGTGCGACACCAAAGTTTAGGAGTTTTTTAGGAACATTTCTCTGATTTTCAAGGCTTGACATGAGGAACTGATATGTTAGACTTGAAAAGGGAGACGTATGAGTAATAATAAGCTCATACACATGGCTGAATGTCAGGATGACAATTTTTAATGTAACACCTACACTAGGTGGGGCCCACACAGGCTATTTTTGGGTGGATGTCTATTATAGATGCAAGAGAAAATTCTATTTATAGATGTATGTGCAAGTTCTATTTATAGATTGCATGTCTATTTATAGATGCATGTCGACTATTATTATCCCTTAATATTAGTTGGACAATAAACAATTATCTATTCTCAATGAGCACTTGGAAATATTTAACTCAAATAAGTTAGCTAAGTTAATTTCGAGTTAAGAGGTTGGTTGGTGGGACATGCAAAGTGACTTGAGTTGTAACTGAGTGATTCTAGTTGTAATAGAGTTGGAAGTACAGTGGTGCATTAGTTAACGCAGGTTGTAAATTAGTTTAACTTAGTTAAGTGATTTAAAGTCAGTTGTGCTAGTTGTAACTACAGATACACTAGTGAGAGATCAAGTGAATTAAATATTAATTAATTCACATGTAGTGATATCACATGCAATTGATGTTTCTACTATTATTAACTGCATGCATTTCAGTTCCAGTGGAGACCCAGTTAAGATCTAGGTGAAAGGGAATTGCAACTATCAGTTGTGATATTAGCAGGCTACCCAGATGTAGTTATAACACCACGGGATGCCCATGATACTTAGTGCAGTTGAGGAAGGCATGAATTCCTTATGATTAGGGATTTCATTCATCAAGAACTGCGTGAGCAACACAGGCTGTCTAGAGACGGTAAATTGGTTAAGGGATTTGCCATTTTTTGTATTCAACAGTGTGAGACAATTAGCTGATGTACTGAGAGCTCTTGTGAGAATATTTTTGTATGTAATTGTTTCATGATTCCTTATGGAATATAAAATATATGATAGAGGGGTTTCGAGCAGTAAGCTTTCCCCAAGAATATCTGGTGTTGTGGTTTTGATCTATTCTTCTTTGCTTCATGTGATTGGAAATTGTGTTGTTTTTAATTCCGCAAAATATTTGTAGAAACGATTCAATATTTAACTTTATTACATTGTTATATCATCTGAATCCAAGATATACATGCATGTTGTATAATTTCTACATGGTATTGAAGCTGTGTTATAAATTTTCTACATGGTATGAGAGCAGTAATTATTTGGGTGCACGAGTTTGCAGAGAATATATGAAATCTTTGATGAAAAAATTTCAGAAAAAAATAACATATTTGGATTCCTTGCGAAAAATTACCCAAATTGAAAAAACAAATCGGTCGAATCGGAGCTCGGATGAGGGAGATATCATCGATTTAAAATCATCTCTTTTGTTAGAAAATTTGGCGACGACAGGACAATTACAATGTGCGCGAGCCAAGAACCTACATGCACTGAGGTACAAGATGCATGCAAAGATTTGAGGAGAAAAGAAGAAGTTAGTGATTTGGTGGTTGAGAGGGAGCCTCCCAACATGCAACATGAGAAGCATTCTCAGAATTTTTTGGAGCAACCACAACTGGAGATGCAGACGAATCTATGTAGATGTGATTTCTACAGAGCTTCCTACCATTGGGAAGTGTGAGAAAGCCATGCAATTGAACCTTAAGAGGCAGCTAGATTTTCATGCAGGTAAGAGTGAACCTCATGATGTGGAGCAGCCACAAGATGAGGCTCATGGAGTCGGAGAAACCACAAATGCAGAGAAATTTTGAGCTAGATGGGCAGAGGTAGTGAATGCAACTATACCATCACGTGAGAGGTGGGGCGACATGCATGAATAATCCCAAGAAGAAATCTCTGGGAAGGATTCATTGAGATGGTGTGGATGTCATGAATAAAACCTAGCTACGAGGAGCCCATAGAGCAGTAGTAGTAGGGTCAGTTGGATTGATGCAATCAGATGTCGTTAGGACATGAAATCAAAGTGATAGTGTCAGATACTGGAGCACAAATCAGAGTTGGAAGCAAGTGTACAGTGCATGGATGTTGGTGTCAGTAGCAGAGTGGTTCCTGAAGACATGTGTAGTAGCTAAGCAGAAGTCAGAAGACTTTGATGACATATGCATTATACTGATTCAATTGTTTGGAGGCTATTCAGTTTTGGAAGGGATGCATGGAAAGGTTGCATGTGCGAGACACACTAGAGAATTGTTGCATGCAAAGGTTGCATGGCGCATGCATGGAGTTGCATGTCACATGCAAGGGTTGGATGTCGCATACACCGAGTTGCATATTGCATGCAAGGACATTCCTTTCTTGTTGAGAGGGTGTGTCGAAGTTTGCAATAAGAAAAAATGAAATTGGCATATGGAAACAACATCCTTTATCCTAGTGAAAATTAAGAACCTGCACTAGGTGGGGCCCACATAGGCTATTTTTAGGTGGTTGTCTATTTATAGATGCATGAGAAAATTATATTTATATATGCATGTATATATATAGATGTATGTGCAAGTTCTATTTATAGATTGCATGTCTACTATTATTATCCCTTAATATTAGTTCGACAATAAACAATAATCTATTCTCAATGAGCACTTGGAAATATTTAACTCAAATCAGTTAGCTAAGTGAATTTCGAGTTAAGGGGTTGGTTGGTGGGACATGCAGAGTGACTTGAGTTGTAACTGAGTGATTCTAGTTGTAACAGAGTTGGAAGTGCAGTGGTGCATTAGTTAATGCAAGTTGTAAATCATTTTAACTCAGTTAAGTGAGTTAAAGTCAGTGGTGCTAGTTGTAACTGTAGATACACTAGTGAGATATCAAGTGAATTAAATAGTAATTAATTCACATGTAGTGATCTTGTTAGCTAGCTATAAAATTTGTTATATCAAATGCTGGCTAAAAACTTTTTTGAGCCTTCAAGGAACAAATTTTATTACTAAAAAGTGTTGGCTCTTGAAGACTCTTGAAGGCCTCCTGCCTCTGTCCTCAAATATTCACTACTGTGCCTATTCCCCTTTCAGAATCCTGCTGATTCCCAAGAAAGAATACTGCTACAAGACCCTTTTTCCCCCCTTTTTCCCCTTTTCCAAAGCTAACCTCATTTTCTATCCCTCTATTTCCCATGAAAATCCCTCATTTTCATGTTTTTCCCGTTCCCCCTTCATCAAAATCCCTTTTATAAGGTTTAAAGACTCCTTCTTTGCCTTATCCGAACCCCTATAACCCTTTGAAAATAATTGAAAAACCATTAAAAATCATATTTTTATATATTATGAGCTTAAACCCCCTTGGGCTAAGCCTTTAAACCCTTTCCCTCCATGCGTTTTGGTGCTAAGACCGAGCGCTAGTCTTCTAAGCGCTTATCGCATTGCCCAATTGCGATTAAGCCCCTCCTCTTTTAAACCCCGGTCATATGTTCTCCCATATAATCCGTGGCCCTGCAGACGGGCACCTATTCGCTTCAAATAAAATATTTTTCGACCAAAGTCTAAAACCTTTGGTTATATATTAAAAACCGTCGGCCTTATATTATTTTATGATTTTTTCCGCCGGTCCAATTTTCAATCGTTCCGTACCGTCGATCTGATCTGATGATCGGATGGTGCGGAGTCCGTCTCCCCAGTGGTCCCCGCATTCCACTCACATTTTCGAAAATCGCGCGGTATTCATTGCACCGCCTTTGGGCAACGACGGTTTTTTCCCAATCGGCAGCGATTCCATACGCTGGCCGACACGTGTCCTGGGCACTATTCATAAAACCGCTATCCATTGCGCGTTAATGTTCAGACGTGGACCCCACATGATATTGGCATCCACCGTTCGATCTGGGGTGGGCCATCCAACGCCTATCGCTCACCGAAGATGCCCGACAGTTAACCGGGCTACGGCATGGCATCCAATTAATTTATGCCGTCGATCTGATCTGCAGATCAAAGGTTCATATTTCATCGCCCACTTCCGTCGCCCAGTCAACATTTCTCATTTTACTTTCCATTGTCTTCTCCCGATCGTCGATCTCCACGCGATCGACGACCCTGATTCAAAATTTTCTTCCGCCTTCACTACGCCTTATCCCGATCAATCCTGACCATTGGATGATGCCATCCAACAACCACACTTCCTCCACATGTCCTCCGCAGCAATAAACCTATATATGCAGGATTTTTAATATTTGTTTGCATTTTGCAGGGTTTAAATGGTTTTCTCGCCATTTTTGAAGAAAATTAGAAGGCAGAGGATGACAATCTTCCTGCCTTCGATTCGCCAAAGAAAATCATCACAGGGTGTTAAAAACATGTTTTCATCAATCGTTCATGAAGCATTGATGCCACATAACCTTGCGCAGCCCTGTATATTAGAAAAACCATGAAACGGCCACAGTTAGAGAGTATCAGTGACGAAGACCAAAATTTATCAGGACAGAGGATTAAAAGACAAATTTTGCAGGGATCATGGCTAAGAATTTTTATCAAAATCCTAATCCCAGATTTAAAACACAGTTTAAAGAAAATCTGAAGTGTTTTATCGACAGGAAAACCTCCACCGCCACAAATTGAGGCAAATTTATCCCTCTAGCTACCATGATGCCACCTGTGCCTCAAAGTATTCAATCAGAGGCCGAATTTATTGATCAGGATCAGATATTTGTCTCAAAACGCAGCCAAAGAGGAAACTCTGCCAAGGAAATTAATGACAAGCATCTGCAGAGTTACTTCGACGCCACACAAAGTCTCAAAGGTCAACAAAAGCTCCCACCGAGCTTAAAATTTATGTAAAACATTTAATACAAAGTGCACCCATGTAAGTTTATTCATTGAGCCCCTCAAAGGCCAAGAAGCCATTAAATTTGTATTAATTGTGATTGGAGATCTTTTTTCAGATCTCACCTCCTCATTCTTCTAGATATATTTCTACAGAAGATGAGTGAGGGGTTGGTTGCAGAACATTGTAATGTAAATTGAGCTTGAGACTTCTATCTGTAAATAGTGTTCACTAGCCTTTGAAGCTCTGCTTGTGATAGATTAGTTAGGCTGAATAGTGAAGATGATTGCTGAACTGAAACAATGGACCTAAGTACTGTAACTAGTTTGACATCAATAACTAGCTGTTTCTTGGGATCCTGGTCTATATCACTAGTGAAGTGCTCCTTTCTTTGTTATTGTTTTTCCTTCTATGTATGTCATATTGTTCACTATTCTTTGATAAAGAACAACATTTATAGAGTTAGGACCTACTGTATATCAGTAACCTTCTCTAACTGAAAAGCTTTATCTCAATGTTTTCCTCCAATTTGTTTATTTAAGAACGATTTAATACAATTTAAGCAGTTAGGAATGCTGGAGTTCCCTAGTCCTACTGTTTTCTTTAAAAATTGTTCTTGAAAGTTATTTTCCTTATTTGCTTATTAAAGTTAGACTAGAAAAGTGATGGTTTGCCTTGTTTCTAGCTTCTATTCTCCAAAATCAGATTCTGAAAGTTTCCCTTGGTGTTGACTGAAAGCAGACTAGGTTTAAAATTACTTTATCTGATCTTAAGTTACACTTTGTTTCCCTTATATGTTTTCATACTTTCTGAAGGTAATTATGTGGATTACTAGATTGTTTGTCAATTAAACTGATTTAATAAAAACCTTCCCAAGAGGTCAATGGCTAACCCTGCCCTTGGTTGGTTTTAAACAGTTACTTAAGAGGCTTTTCTTGTTTGGACTGACTATAAATCCTCTGTGAAATTATTATCAGTTTCCACCCCTCCAACAATTTATTGTTTCCATTCCATCACTCTTATCTCAATAATCTTGCGATATAGATGACTTGCCCCTTGGATCACTCTTGATGTTGTTGCTCAATTAAAGCCATGTTATGACTCCATAGCCCAATGGACTAAAAACCAGCGTTATATCTATCTTTTTAGCCTAGCTGTTCTATTCACTTGCAACTTCTCACCTTTGAAACTCTTTGCACTTAGGACTTTCCACCTCAAACAGTATTCATGCTCAACCATCCAAAAACAAAACAAACCCTTGGTCTTCATAACTAGCCTAATATTATTACCCCAAACTTCAAATACAAATCCATATTTTCACTTATTGGAGAGATCCCTCTCCAGATTTAGGAGGGCTAGATCCTAGAATCCCAAAGTTGGATGAAACGATGTTGTTTCTGTAGTTTTAGTCTCATCAACTGCCAAAAATTACATATTCCTAGCAATAACCATACCCGTATAATAAAATCTAATTTATACCAAATCATCCGGCGAATCGTATTGGTTTTTTTGTGCTAAGTGCTTTCTTCGCTTATAAAACCCTATTACTTGTCTCCATAGTTTGCTTAAGGATTGAGAATTTTAACCATGAATTGTAAGTGATTTTAGTGAATTAGAAGCATGAAATAAGAGAAGATAACACTAAAAAATAGTGCAAAACAGAGAAATAAAACACCACATAACATTTACACACCAGACATGATCAAGTAGTTCACTCCTCCTGGGCTACATCTGCTGGTTCAACCCCCAATGGCATGTCCATCTTTCATTATGCTTAAAATTTTGCAAATACATGTGTTTACAGGCCTCTAATGGTTGTTTTCTCTGCACCAATGACTCCAGAATGCTCCAATTAGTCTAGGTTGACACTTCATTCACCCAAAATGGGAAAACATTGAGCCTCCAACTCATTTTCCCAGTAACTCCTAGAAAAACTCCACTAATTGTGGAGAAATCCACTTATCTAGAGTTAGTTTAGCCAAAACCCATGAAAATAGGGTGCGCTCTAACTTTTCCGCCAACGCTAACTGTAAAATTTAATGTTAAGGGTAGAGGTGGCTATACATGCGAACCCGCAAAACTTGCTATGATATTAAATTCCGAGTGAACTCCGCTTAACCAGAGTTATAGCCTTGAAACCGCAGTTATAAGTGAATTTTAATTCCGACAGCGTAGAGATATTTGATGTGACAAATACATGATATGTTTGAATGTTGCATTCGACGATAAGATAAGTCATCCGTTAAGTTTTATGTCGTGGTTATATTGTGAATGGGGCCTTTCCCCCACGATGGCGTCCCAACCCCCAAATGCCGCTCAGAAACTTTAAATAGAATCGGTGAGTCTTAGAGGTTAATATTCACGGCGTAGCATAGGTGGTTGCTCAATCTAGAGGTTGTGTGGTCGGCCCCCAGGACCTCCATAAAATTCTTGATAACGTTCGGGGACACATGGCATCCTCAGTGGCCGGCCACACATGTCACCCTCCAATCGCTTTCAAACCATAATGTACAACCTCCAAAATCACAATGCACTTTTGTCAACTCGACCGGCTCGAAGAAAAGGAACACTTTTGAAATAATTCCTTTTTGTTGACTATGCATCCTCCATGTTGACTAGGCATCCCAATTAATCCTGTCGCAAAATTTAGTTGTTTTGGAAATTAATCAGGACATGATATCTCCCTCATACGACATCGGTTTTTTTAACTGTTTGTGGCACCGAAATCATGAAGACTAGATCTATGCAACCATCCCAGTTTCAACCCAATCCTGTAACTTTCAATTTTGAGAAAAATTTATCAACTTTTGATGAGTCATTGAGAATAATTTTAAGTTATCAAAGACTCATGTGTAAGTCAACTCAGTATGTGCATCTTAGACATAAGAATAGTTCAGTTCAGTTATAGTGCAATTAGTGAGTCATTGAGGATACCTTTAAGATATCAACAACTCATGTTTAAGTCAACTCACTATGTAAAGTTTACATGTAAGAACAATTCAATTCAATTATAGTGAAAATAGTAAGTCATTGAGGATAACTTTAAGTTATCAACCACTGATGATTTAAAACTCGTGTGTAAGTCAACTCATTGTGTAAAGTTTAGATGTAAGAATAATTCAATTCAATTATAGTGCAAATAGTAAGTGATTGAGGATAACTTTAACTTAACAACCATGGATGAATTTGAGGTGGTTAGTTTATAGATTAATAATATAATAATATATTTTAATTAATTAAATAATAATATTTATTTCCGTAATAAAAATAAGTAATAAATCTATTTGAGATATTTTAAACTAAATAAAATTAATGATAAATATTTATAAATATCATAGTTTATTTCATAATATATTTATTATTAAAAAAACAGAAAAATAACTAAATTATAATTTATTATTATTATTATAAAAAAAATTAATACATAAATAAATTTTAAACTTTTTATTTATTATTATTATTAAAAATAATTTAACATATTTTATAAAATTTATATATTACTGTCCACTCTATATAAAATAAAGAAATCTATTGACATAATTTTCGAAATAGTCACATCCATTAACCTATTGAATTCTAATCATTTCTAAATTTAATTAAAAAATTAGTTAAGAACAATGATAATAATGGATGTTGTGAATTTGGTATAAGGTCTATGTAAAATGCAATAGAGAAACATTTGTAGGCAACAAAAGCGTAATGAGACAAATCAATGCTATAACATTATATGCAATTTTTTTAATTGTGTACACTTACGTGGTTATTTCTTGTGTACACATTCATTCACGGTTTTGATTTACTTTGATTTAATTGGATATTTAAGTAGTGTTGTAAAAAATCTAGTATTAACTATAAAAATACCTTAACATTGATGATCATAAAACTTTGTGAGGAAATGCTTTCAAAATTGGATCATGGGTTATCACATGGGCATCAAAGAAGTAATTGAGAATTTCCTTATCAACCATTGAATAAAAACAAACAGCTACAAACCTCTGTCACATATCAAGCACCGTTGTTGAGGAGAGTGTTTGATCTAAAATGGGAAAACTAGTTTTGTTGTGCTAGCTCCCTCATGAGTATAATAAAAATGTGTTTAGGATCTTCTCAAATTAACAAGTTGTGAAAGGGTTTATGTGTCAATTTTAAGTGACTTTTATGAGTAGTTCATGAGTTAATTAGTTGTTAAAAACACATGTACAAAAAATAAATTGCAGAGAAATAACACACAGCAAACACATTACACAATAGTTGATAACAAAGTTCACGCCTCTTGGGCTACATCTCCATGGACTTGCTTCAATTGGTTAGGCCTTCTTTGGATTAATGGTTAATTCTCTAATTACATGCACCGACATTACTCCAATGGATTTGCAACATGCTCCATTGGATTCAGAAGACCCAAAAACCTGAAAATAGACTCTCCAAGCTGTGAAAATGGTCTTGAAGTGGGCTAGGCATCACCTCCTCTCCTGGAGGCCCTCAGCTTATTTAATATTAAAAGTGGAAAAAACACTTACATAACTGCTCTAATGCCTCTACAACATGTACCTTCATGCTGAAAGCATCCAAATTATGTAGGATTGACTCTTTCTGAGACAAAATTGGTCGAACAACGCTACAGATATGCCTCATTCAATTATGGCATAGGAAACCCCACTAAAACTGGAGAAACTCTAGTTAGCACTGCCAAAACTAGAGGTGGCGCCAAAAATAGCAGACCTTCCAAACTGGCCATCGTGTTAATCTCAGGATTAATTAATGTTAAGTGCGGTTTAAGTGGAGGTTAGGTGCTCTAAGCACGTTTTTTAAAAAAACCACATTAAAAATGGTCTTAGCGCTAATGCATGTGATTAGGGTTAATTAATCTGCCATTACGGTTAACATCCGCACATTAAAATTTTAAACCTCCGCCTTTGGTCATGCATACGGTCCTGTGGTGAGGGGTTTGGCCCCCTCCTTACCCCATCGGTCAAGCCATATTACAATAAATATATGTGAAAGGCATATAGAGTTAAGAACTTTCATGGTGGTCTAATGGTATGGCTCGTGGTAAGTGTGGGGGAGGTCGTGGTTCAACCGCGACCTCTGCCCTTTTTCCAATACATATTTTTTTCCTGGGACAAAGTTCATGTAATTCCTATTGGATTGGAGCTGCATGTAAAGAAATAAATTGTCAACCGTTGCCTGTATAGTCTCCACGAGAGGAGCATTCCCTTCCACCTTCACCTGGTTATAGAAACTCCACAGAAGTGCAGTATCCTCGGCGCCCACCATAGATACGAGTAGGAGTAAGAATAGATGAGTAGCAAATATAAATGACCTCATCGCCATGGCTCCGTCAAATGAAATAATATTAATAATCCCTTCAAATTCCACAAGTTATGTTATTATGATCCTTATTAAAAATCGGCTGAGGACACCTGTGTTTTATACCCCTTGGGGAACAATGGACATGGTTGTGTGGGTACAGTAACCTCAGTTGGCCACGCTTTGTCGGTGAGTCACAGTCACACAAACAAATAAACAAACATTGGCCATGCTTCGTCGGGCATAGTCATACAAACAAACAAACAAACATGATAAAGGTTATTTTGGATTCATTCCTTGACATGCAAGCATGAACCAAAACATTACCATTACATTATTTACGAACATGAAAAACGTTGTTTTGGATTCATTCCTTCACACGCAAACATGAAACACCCCATTCTCAACATTATCCTTACCTTCTCTCCATAAAACAATTTCAATATTATGAAATTCCATTTTCATTTTATTTGGGGAATTATTAATTTTAATATCATTCTTATGCAATTGTATTGTATTTTAGTATTTTAATATTATTAGATATAATATAATTTTAAATTTTAAGAATATTCTAAAATTTAATTTACAAAAATAAAGTCAAATATTAAAATATATTCGAATTATATTAGATGTATCCCATTTGATTTGGAAAACTATTTTTCGTGAAAAGACTCCTACAAACTCATCACAAGTTTACCACTTGTAAGCAACTATTTCAAATTACTTAAAAGATTGTGTGTCTCATACCTCACATTTTTTTTTAATTAAAAATCTGAAGTGTTTCCCATAATTTATAAGTTACAAGGAGTCATTCATATTTAATTCATCCTTTCATCATTTATTACTAATAAAAATTTCACCAATTTTTGAAATTTGGTTTCTTTGATCCATAATTTGTATAGAAAGACTTTGGGTGATAATGACATAATTTCTTGTGGTATCATAGTGAGGAAACACGTTTAAATAGATGAAGAGAATATCCAACAAGTTAAACTATATCTCCTAATTTGACTACAATAACGTATTTGTTATTAGTTTCAAAGGTTGCACCTCGGACAAAGGTCACGTAATTCCTATTGGGTTGGAGTTGCGAGTAAAACAAAAAATTGTCAACCGTCGCCCGTATATTCTCCACGAGAGGAGCATTTCCTTCCACGTTCACCTGGTTATAGAAACTCCACATAAGTGCAGTATCTTGTGGGCACCCATCACAGATACGAGTAGTAGTAAGAATAAAGGAGTAGCAAATCTAAATGACGTCATCGCCATGGCTCCCTCAAATAAAATAATATTAATAATCCCTTCAAATGCTATAACTTACGTTATTGTGATCCTTATGAAGAATCGCCTGAGGATGCCCGTGTTTTATACCCCTCAGGGAATAACGAACATGGTTGTGTGGGTACGATAATGTGATTTGGCCACGCTTTGTCTGTCACAATCACACAAACAAACAAAGAAACATTGGCCACTCTTCATTGGTCACAGTCATACAAACAAACTAACTAACATGATAAAAGTTATTTTTGATTCATTCATTCACATGCAAGCATGAACCAGAACATTACCCTTACATTCTCTACAAACATGAAAAATGTCATTTTTGGATTTATTCCTTCACACTCACACATGAACCACCGATTTTCAACATTACCCTTACTTTCTCTCCATAAATAAATTTCAATATTATGAAATTTCATTTTCGTTTTATTTGGGGAATTATTATTTTTGATATCATTCTTATGCAATGGTATCGGAATGGTATTGGATTTTAGTAATTTAATATTATTAAATATAATATAATTTTAAATTTTAAGAATATTCAAAAATTTAATTTATAAAAATAAATTTAAATATTAAAATATATTCTAATTATATTGGATGTATTTCATTTGATATGGGAGACTATTTTTGGTCAAAAGACTCCCACAAACTCATCACAAGTTTATCACTTGTAAGCAACTATTTCAAATTAATTGAAAGATTGTGTGTCTCATACCTAACCATTTTTTTAATTAAAAATCTGAAGTGTTTTCCATACTTTATAAGTTACAAGGAGTGATTTATATTTAATTAATTATTTCATCATTTATCACTAATAAGAAGTGCATCATTTTTTGAAATTTGGTTCCTTTGATTCATAATTTTTATAGAATGACTTTGAGGGATAACTACATATTTTGCCATGATATCATAGCAAAGAAACACATTTAAATAGATGAAAAAAAAATCCAGCTAGTTAAAATATATCTCCTAATTTAACGATAGTAAAGTATTTTTTATTAAGGTCATGTATTTCCTATTGGGTTGGAGCTGCTTGTAAAACAAAAAATTGTCAACAGCTTCCCGTATAGTCTCCACGAGAGGAGCATTCCCTTCAGCGTTCACCTGGTTACAAAAACTCCACAGAAGTGCAGTATCCTGGGTGCCCACCACAAATACAAGTACTAGTAAGAATAGAGGAGTGGCAAATCTAAATGACCTCAAAGAGTGGCTAACTGAGGTTATCCTATGCACACAACCATGTCAGTTGTTCCCAGAAGGCTATAAAACGTGGGCGTCCTCAGCGGATTCTTCATAAGGATCCCAATAACATAAGCTTTGGCATTTGAAGGGATTATTAATATTATTTGATTTGAGGGAGCCATGGCGATGAGGCCATTTAGATTTTCTACTCCTCTATTCTTACTGCTACTCGTTAGGGAAAAGATTGATCCACGGACGAAACGATTAAACATAGTAGCTTCCAATGAAGGTGTGATTGATGTTAATAAATAGCCATTTTACCAACTTTTTTCACATTCCAATGGCCTATTTGTGTGGTTTGGTGTATTATAATTAACAATAATGTAAAACTGTTTATTTCAATCGCAAGAACTCACACATCACAGAACTTAGAAACCAAGAGTGTTTCTTTGTCAAATTTAAATAGAATTGTTGCTAGTGAAGGTGTGATTGATATTAATAAATACCCAATTTTCCAATTGTTTTTACTTTCCAATGGCCTACTTGTCTGGTTTGGTGTATTATAATTAACACTAACTTTAAACTATTCATTTTGATTACGTGAACTACACAGAATCACAACATGATAGAATTAAATCTATTGGAATTGTAGTTCAAAGATTGTGAAGTTATTTATTGTCTATATCTATTGTGTAATACTATTTAACTAGTAATAAAATGGTGGAAAGTAATAATAGTTAGAAGAGTAAATCTCTACTCCAAATATTTTATTCTTTAACAAAGTCAGAGTCAAATCTCTTGGAAAACCTAACCGATCTAACAAAGTCAATGATTTGAATCTCCTAACTAAATAATCAACACAAATACATATCAAAAAATCTTGATCACAGGATTACGCCGTTATTCTAGTTCGTATAAAGATCGAGGCGTATTAAGAAAATGTGGAAACCTTTCTTCGTGATTTGAGCGACCATTTTTTTCATGGTAGGTAACTCGAACAAATATAAATTTTATACATGGAGCATTGGTAGTTATAAGTTTTAAAATTGAAATGGCAGCCATTGTACACATAAAACACACAAATAATAGATTGTATTACTGCACACAAATCAATAGAGATTACATATATGTATATATAGTTGAACTCAGATCCAACTAATTCTAATCTTAGAGAGAGAAGTTGAGAGAATCTCTCAACTCTTCAACAAACCCAAACCAAACTAAGTAAGCATAATCCTAAAAAATCCTAATACCCTCCCTTAATGCTTACTTTAAAAAACATATAATACTTAATCACAATTACAAAAGAATTACAACACTTTGAACTTTCGTCTCTTTGTCTGATCTGGTCTTCATCAGCAACTCTATCCACTCTGCAATCTTCTAGAATCTGCTCTTTCTTTCTCCATATCTTCGAGCCTACCTTCCAACTCATTTAAAGTACACCTACTTCCGACCAGTAATGCTGAATTTGTAAGATTAAAAATTCTTGACACCCTCGAAGAAGAGTCTCGACACTGAACTACCCTATTGAAATATTTCCATCTGTGAAATGACCCCGAAGAATAGATTTCAACAGTCATATAGGAAAATTTCTAGGTACAGAATATGATCAGCAATCAATCCTACAAAGTGACCTTTACACAAATATAAACTTACAAGGTAACCTGTAATTGTCGATCTTGGAGCATCGAAGTACAACAAGAGTCTACAACATATAACAGATTCTCACAATCAAATTAGCGATGCATTCTCTCGGCATCAAAGAACGTCGAGAATCACTATTTTAAATTGTGTAAATCTATTCAATAATTGGTTCTTTATTATAAAATTTTACAAACCAACAAAACACTACTCTCAACAATAATTACCCACACTATAATGATATATTCCACACCACACCACACACTTGCACATCACATCACAAAATGTTCTTTAGAAAAGTTTGAGAGATGGTTCAGAAGGTTCATTGTCACTTGAAGAGTCTTCAAATATAGCATCAGGTGAATCTTCTGAAAATGTTTCATAGGTTGATTTTTTCAATCTTTCATTCAAAAGATCTTGAGCTGGAATTTTGCAATTGAATGTTGTATGTCCATATTTATGACAATAGAAGCATTCAATCTTATTTTTATTCACCCTTCCCTTGGATAATAGTGCAAGTTCATTGTGTGAACTAGCCTCTGTGTCACCTATCCTCTTTTCTTCTGCCATAAGAGCTGCTATCATTTCATCAAGTGATTGAAGTGACATTTGACTTAGAGTAAATATGGCATTATCATATTTTGAAGACAAGCTATTTAATAAAATTGCTTTTGCATCATCCTCATCTACTTTAGAATTAATTTATGTCAACTGTATTATCAAATCTCTTAACTCATTTATGTGTGTTGACAATGATGTCTCACTATGCATTTGGAGTTTAAACAATTGTAACTTTAAGAAAAAAAAATCATTAATAGTTTTTTCCCCAAATACCTTATTCATTTCTTCCCATATTGTTGCAGAAGATTTCTGTAAGTCAATAAGATGTAGTTGAGAATCTACAAGTGATAGTCCAAGGATAGGCTTGGCTCTTTCCTCTCTTTTTTCCCATTCAATTAACTGTTTAGCATCTGTAGGTGCTTTTTCAGAGCCTTCTACAATATTCCACATATTCCTACTCATCATTTGCAGCTGAATTTTAACCTTCCAACTGTAGAAATTTAAGCCATTAAACTTTTCCAATGCAATTGGCTCCATGTTGGAAATAAAATCTTTATCTTTTTTTTTTCTGAAAAAAAAAAGATCTAAAAATCTGCAGATCTAAAACAAATTGAATTGATGGCTCTCATTCCTTGTTCACTCTGATTTTATGACTCCCTTGGAAAATGTCGTTGAACTACGTTTCCAGCCAGTCTCTTGTAATGTATCATGGTTTGCAAAACAACTAATTGAGATAGTGCATGAAGCACTCCAGGATGCATGCTCATCACCTATGAGAGTGGTTGTGGAGTTATATCATGTTGCTCAAGATGCTCTCACTTCTGTGCAGAGCAGCCACATAAGTTACCATATGTATTCAGCTGCAAGCTAAGATAGCAAGATCCGTGTAGAAGGCTAATTAAGGGATCACAACTTGAACTTAATAAAAATGAGCCCAACTATCTTCACGTTGGCAGAGAGTCGAGCCTCTTCACACTGGCTTAGTCCAAGTTGGGTCCACGCTTCCGCTACGACAAAATGAAAGGCAGCTCATCACAAAATTCTGATAGTGCACTCCAATTCACATCACCGCTTCTTAACAATTAGAACGCGGCAGTGCAGATCAAAAACAACGCCAAGGTTCAGGAGTGCTCGCACCAGTCGGCTAAGTGGCCCAACTCGATGATGAGTGATTGTAGTTCTGATACCAAATTAAAATTGAAATGGCATCCATTACACACATAAAACACACGAATAATAGATTGTATTACTGCACACAAATCAATAGAGATTACATACGTATATATAGTTGAACTCAGATCCAACTAATTCTAATCTTAGAGAGATAAGTTGAGAGAATCTCTCAACTTCCTCAACAAACCGAAACCAAAATAAGTAAGCATAATCCTAAAAAATCCTAATGCCTTATCATATTTTTACAAGCAAACATTGCCATATCGATGTTTACGATGCAATAATTTTTCTCCATGCAAGCTATTTTACCATCTCGCTCTACCTGAAGACTATTACACATCTCCACAAACCTAAAGATTCAATGTGAACCTCCATGCCCAAAAGGTCCAAGTTGCATCTCCACAACCGAATATCAAATCTAACATGATCCAAGTATTTTTCTCCAATAATACAGACATTGCAAGAAAAAACATATTTGAAAGGCTAGGAGAAGTTGAGCACAATAATACATATATTGCAAGAAAGAGCATTTTTAAAAGGCGGGGAAAGTTGAGGAGAATACTACAAACATTGCAAGAAAAAGCATATTTGAAAGGCTCAGAAATTTTCATGATGGTAATAATAATTTTGATGGTGAACTCCCTAGCAAAAAAAGAAAGGTCTCAACAAATATTTCAAAATTTTGGCAAAAGTTGTTATTTCTTGATTTATTACTAATCCACTAATTGGGTTAATGGTTTTATAAATATACTACAGATATCCAGAGCTTACTCTCCACCTTCACACTATGGAAGCAATAGAATCACAAGCGGCATTGATTTTACTACATCCAAAAGATCGAAGGTCGAATATAAGCGAGAACTTCCTGCAAATCTGGTTATACGTCCTTGCCCAAAAAAGCCTAATGGAAGGTCGCGCATTACCCGCAAAGTATTCAGAACTCCCAGAAATACCATAAAAAAAGAAAAAAAAAATTGTGTTGGATAGGTTAGGGGAAAAGATTTATCCACAGACAAAAGTAGTAAACAAAGTAGCTGCCAATGAAGGTGTGATTGATGTTAATAAATACCCATTTTACCAAATTTTCTTACATTCCAATGGCCTATTTGTCTGTTTTGGTGTATTATAATTAACACATAACACCCAAGAGTGTTTTTTCTTCAAATGTATAACAAATCTTCCTGTTTCGATCTGATATATCTCAATGAAAAACTATAAACAAATTTTCAGTTAAAATTGCCTCTGCAACCTCCAAGGTTAACAAATTTGGTAGCCTTCAAGGATTTAAATACCTTCATTTGTATAACAATAGCGTGCTTGAAAAAGAAGAGGCTTGGTTCTGAAACAAATATATTTCTTGCTACACTAATTGTTTCAGGTCCATTATGGGGCAATCAATCAAACACTAGCTAAACATTTCATGCCATGTGGAGAAGTGTCCTCACTTCAATTTCTAAATAATATTTCGACTGGTCATCCAACCAGGTAAATTTTGCTGCAGTTCTCAACATTTTGTCTGCATTATATTCATATTTATGTTGTTTCATATTCAGATCTCCGAAGTCAGGTAGAGATAGATATGCAGTGGTTTTAATTTGTAGATATCGGTTACAGGAATGTGATTGTTGAATTTGTTTCCAAAGAATCAGCACACAGAGCCCGAGTATGGATGGTTTAAAATTTATGTACAGAGTATTACACGTAAATGTCATGTATTTTTTGGATTTATGTGTTTCAAACCAATTAATGTGATTCATTTTTCTATTTTTGAATGGAAAAATGAAATATTGTTCCAAAATCTCTTGCTAAGACAACAAATTCTATTATTTATCAACTACTAATTATTCATTATTACCACTGCTAATGATTCTGAGAATTGGCCATCCTAATAATTTGCTGCACTAATTTTTAATAACAGAGAATCATAAAATCTTCTTACTAATGTGAGCAATTACATCCCAAGATTTAAGCATTATTCTCAACACTCCCTCTTAATGCTTAATGAGGGCTTACTACCTTATCTCTTAGTGCTAAAAACTTATCTTTTACAACTGCTTTGGTGAAGATATCTGCTAGTTGATTCTTAGTATTTGTGTTCTTCAATTCAACATCATTATTCTACACCAAATCCAGAATGAAGTGATATATCATGTGAAAATGTTTTGTCATGGTGTGATGAACTCAATTCTTAGCTAACTTGATGGAAATTACATTATCACAATAAATCATTGTAGGCTGAATTTGCTTCTCTCCAATTTTTTCCAAAAAAAAATTGAGACAAAGAACTTGTGTACCTGCTGACGTAATTGCAACATGCTCCACTTTTGTGTATGAAAGGGTAAAAATGCTTTGTTTTCTTGAGCTCCAAGTAAACAAACCAGAACAAGAAGAGAAACAATTTCCAAATGTGGACTTATGGTCATCCGCACTACCTCCCCAATCTGAATCACTAAATCCAACAAGATTGAACTTTTCAACAGAGTAGTAATGAATACCAAAATTTAAAGTGTCTTTCACATACCTTAAAATTATCTTGGATGCTTTTATATGTATTTCAGATGGATTTTTCATATACCTTGAAACAAGTGAAACTTAAAATGCAATATCAGGTCTTGTGTGGGTTATAAACATCAATATCCCCACAATACTTCTATAAGTTCTCTCATCAACTAAATTAACACCATCATCTCTACATAATACAACTCCATGATCATTTGGAGTGGGGGATCCATTACAATCAAGAATATCAAATTTCTTCAACATAACATGTGCATACTTTGTGTGGAAAATGAAAATTTCATCCTTACTTTGATAAACCTCCATTCCTAGAAAATATTTCATGAGATCTAGATCTTTCATCTCAAATTCATTGATCATAGGAACTTTGAACTCATGATTCATTTTGGAACTACTACCTATATACAATAGATCATAAACATACAAACTTATGATCAAAATATCAATACCTTCTTGTTTGTTGTAAAGGGTAGGATAATTCTTACTTCTCTGGAAGCCTTTTTCCTGAAAGTATCCATCAATCCAAGCATATCATGCTCTTGGTGCTTGCTTGAGACCATAAAAATCCTTCTTCAACTTGTAGACATTATTTTCTTTTCCTTCCACTTCAAAACCTTGTGGTTGCTTCACATATACTTCCTCTTCTAAGTACCCATTCAAGAAGGAACTTTTCACGTCCATACGATGTATGGTCCACCTTTTCTGAGCTTCTAATGAAATCAACATTCTAATGGTCTCCTGTCTTGCTATTGGTTCAAATGTCTCTTCATAATCAATTCCATACTTTTGTGTGAATACTTTGGCAACTAATCTTGCCTTGTGTCTTTCAACACTCCCATCACTGTTAAATTTGGTCTTGTAGACCCATTTGGTGCCAATATTTTTCTTCTCGTGTAGAAGCTCTGTCAATTCCAAAGTGTCATTCCTATGAATGGAATCCATCTCTTCTTGCAAAGCTTGCACCCAAACCTTATTAGTACATGCTTCTTCAAAACATGATGGTTCAAAATCAGCCTTGGATAATAAAGCAAAATTCACCGTCTCACCTATTGGTTTTTCTTCATGTGCTTGATTTGCACTCCTCTGATATATATCACTCAATATCCTTACCTTCCTTGTAGAAATTGGAGAAGAATTTGGACTTGAACTTGATGCTGAAGAAATTGATGAAGGGCTTCTTGGTGGAGTTAAACCACTAGATATAGAAGCATTATTTGGTTGCTCAATATCAACAATTATATCATCATTCTAAATAGATTTTTTCTTCTCGACGTGGCCTTTTTTATGACCATAAACTCCCCCTTCATAAAAAATTATATCTCTTGAGACAATAAGCTTGCTAGTGAGGGGGCTATATAATTTATAAGCCTTGTTTGTCTCACTATACCCAATGAAAATGCATAACTCACTCTTTGCATCTAACTTTTTTGCTCTTTTGCTCATGTACATGCACATAAGCCAAACAACCAAAAACTTTGAAATGATTAACATTAGGCTTTTTTCCATACTAAGCTTCAGAAGGAGTCATCTTATCTAGTGCACTGGTGGGGTTACAATTGAGGATGTACACTGTTGTAGCAACTGCATCTCCGCAATAAGAATTTCTCAATCCCTTAGTTTGTAACATGCACCTTGCCATTTCAACCGCAATGCGATTCTTCCTTTCAGCTACGTCGTTTTGTTGGGGTGTGTATGTTGTAGTATGTTTCCTCCTAATGCCATTCATATCGCAATAACTCTAGAAATATTTTGAGAAAAATTCTCCTCCACGGCCAGTTTACAAACATTTTATCTTGTAGCCTTTCTCATTTTATACAAGTTTTTTGAACTTCTTGAATGTATCCAGGGCTTCACTTTTGGCCTTCAAAAAATATACCCAACAATTTCTTGAATAAGCATCAATAAAACTGATGAAAAATGATGACTTACCCAAACTATTAGTTTGCATAAGACCACATATGTCTGAATGAACAAGCTTAAGTGGGTGACGAGCCCTCCATGCATTTCCCTTGCATGCTTTCCTTTAGCACATCCTTCACAAACCTCCTTATGCTCCTCTACCTTGAGCAAACCAGAAACTAATGCATTTGAGGTTAGAAAATTTAACTTTAAAAATTTAAATGCCCATACGTGAGATGCCATAGCCAACTTGAATCCTCATAAGCCATATTTGCAAGGTTGTTGTTATGTTCATCAAACCACAAGGGAAACATCCTATTTCTTTTCATAGGCACAAGAGTGATCACCATTTTTCCCTTATTCTTACCATAGATAGTACATGTCTTATTTTCAAAGACTACTTTATAATTTTTCTCACATAGCTGCCCAAAACTTAACAAATTGTGCTTCAATTGTGGGGTATAATAAATATCATGAATAATCTATATACCTTCTTTTGTTTGGATCTCCATAGCTCCTTTGGCAACAACCTCCAATGGTTTATCATCACCAAGATGGACCTTGGATTTAAAACTTCCATCCTTGGTTGAAAACAATTTCTCATTCCCTTTCATATGGTTAGAGAATCCAGAATCTATGTACCAAACATCTTTATTAGTATTTTCACCTTTGGCATAAGATAAAATAAGTGATCTGGAGGATACTCATTACTTTCTTGAGCATGGTTAGCATTTTTACCTTCTTTAAATCTGCATTCTCTTTCAAAAAGGCCATACCTATTACAATAGTAACATTGAAAATTTCTCTTATCAAATCTACCTCTACCTCTTCCTCTGGAACTACCTATTCCTCTTGAACCACCTCTACCTCTACCTATAGAAATTTTTTGGCTTTTCCATTTACCTTGATCTTGATTGGTTTTGGCACTACTGTTGCTTGCATCTTCATTCTATGTAATTTGTAATTTAGAGGAAAAAGCTTTCTCAACAACTTCAAAAGTGCCTTTCAATATTTCTTCATGAGACATGAGAGTTTAAACCAATTGATCAAACTTTAATTATGTCAAATCTTTTCTTTCTTCTAATATTATGGCAACATTATTCCATCTAGGTGTTAAAGATCTCAATACCTTTTTTATTAAAACTTCATTACGTACTGTTTCTCCAAGTGTAGCCATTTTATTTACCACATCTTTGACTCTCACACACTAGTCACTTATACTTTTAGCTTCTTGCAGCTTCACATTCTCGAACTCCTGCTTCAATGTCTGAAGCTTGAACACCTTAAATTGATCACTACCTTGGTAAGCTTATTGTAGAGTCTTCTAGGCATATTTAGCAGTTGTTGCTCCTGATTTTCGTGGAAATAAGCTCTTATCAAGATCTATCTGAATGTGAAACAAAGCTTGAGAATTCTTCTTCCTTGATTCCTTTCTTGTTGTTTTTTCATGGGTTGTAAGTGCATTCCAATGATCTGGCTCATCATAACCTAATTCAACAATCTCCCACAAATTATTTATCAACTACTAATTATTCATTCTGACCACTGCCATTGATTCTGAGCACTGGCCATCCTAATAATTTGCTCCACTAATTTTTAATAACAGAGAATCATAAAATATGCTCACTAATGTCAACAATTACATGGAAAAATTTAAGCATTATTCTCAACAAGGATGACAACATGTTCAATCTTCTCGAAATTTCCAATGGACAAGAGATTCATCAACAACTGATAACTTGGCCGACCCAAGAAACCCTGCACCAAGAACTAATATAACAAATTTAACAAGACCTCTGGCTCAGACAACAGCACCTTGCAATTTCAAGTGGAGAAGAGATCCATCAAAAACTAATAACTTAGCAAACCCAAGATACCCTGCACCAAGCAGTAATATAACAAATTCAACAAAGCCTCTAGCTCAAACAACAACAGGACCTCATAATTTTCAATGGAGAAGAGATCCATCAAAAACAACTTATAACCTAACAAAATCAATAAACCCTACATCATGAAATAATGTAGATAATTCAAGAAGACATCCCACTTCTCAAACAAATCCTCCACAGAATCAAAATACATCTTGGAAGTTCTATTTTTGATTGAAGGAATGTTCCAATTTTTTTTTTTTTTGGGACATTTCTTTTGCTTCTATTTGGGCAAGTAGACATAAACCTATAAAACATGACTTCTTCCAACAATCCAACAACCAACTCAACACACTACATTCTTCGTAAAATATTATTTTTAAGTTATGGCCGTATGTGTGATGGAAAGTAAGGAAATTAATATTTTTCGTTAAGGTAAAAAGACAAAATGATGTAATTACAAAATTTAGTAAAGTTTCAATCTTTTAATCATAGAAAGTAACATTAATATTTTTCCACTCACTTTAAAAACTGCATTTAGATAATAAATAATTATCAATTAAAATTATATAATAATGAATGCTGTGAATTTTGTATAAGGTCTATGTAATATGCAATAGAGATACACTACTAGGATACAAAAGTGTAATGAGACACATCAATACTTTAACATTATATGCATTTTTTTCGGCAACAAAAGTGTAATGAGACACATCAATTCTGTAACATTATATGCATTTTTTTTAATTGTGTACAACTACCCAGTTATTTATTGTGTACACATTCATTCACAGTTTTGATGCACTTTGATTTAATTGTATATTTAAGTAGTGTTCTGAAAAATATGGTATTAACTAACTATAAAAATATCTTAACATTGATGATCATAAAAGTTTGTAAGGAAATGCTTTCAAAATTGGATCATAGGTTATCTAATGGGCATCAAAGAAGCAATCCAGAATTTCCTTATCAACCGTTAAAGAAAATTAATCTACTACAAACCTTCGTCACATGTTAAGCACTCTTGTTGATGAGAGTGTTAGGTATCTAAGTAGTGTGGTTGAGGAGAGTTTGGCAAGGGTGAATAATGTATGTACATTACTATTTAATTTTACAACAATTATAATAAAAAGGAAGCTAGGGTTTCATTGCCTATTATACCTCATCACTTTGAATAACCTATAGTTGGTGGTGAATAAAAACTAAGGTTTTACAGATCCAATGATTACTTGGCCGAGATGTTTACTAAATCAGTATTAAAATAAAAATGTTTGAATGGTTGAAATTTTTTTTATTAGATTGAAGAACTTGATTAATCTTCATGTTAATAAAAAGTATGACTGACACAGTCACCTTTTAATCTGTAGGAATCACAGTTTTTTTATACATAAAGAAGAAGGAAAAGGATCCTATAGTAGAATAGATTTAAGTTGTTTACTATGTCAAAAATCAACTTTGTTGTCAATTTTTTATGGTTCGCTTTGTGTTTTGATGTGAACACCTGTCTAACCTTTTAGCCATGGTGATTGAGAAGAATCCTCACATAATCAAAAAGTTGATGAGGTAAAATATGTATACATATACATACATACATATATACATATAGAATCATTAGATCAGTATAGACTAGTGTAATTATGGTACAATGATTGAAAGAGGCTAGTATTATCCAAACTTATACTAGAGCTATTACATGTATGTTAGTACAAGTTGTGTGTATATTACATGTAGAATTTCATCTTACTTATTAGAACTAATAACATACATATGATATGTATGACTATGCATATTTATGGTTAATGTATTTGACATATTTAGATTTAAGAGTGATTATGCTATACCAATGATATCGATTCTCATGGTTTTGGAACAAAGCCAACTTTAATCATATCTTAACTATAATTTTCATCTAACCTTTATTGATTTTTGAGTTGCACTTGTGGGCAATAGATATTTCAATAGTTCTCTTTTTTGTATTCTTTCCTTCATGTTATGATATCCCTCCATGTCACTAAATTGGACCAAAAAAATTTAAAACACACAACTCCCGAGTATAAAGAATAAATGAGTACATTAATAGAAATCACTTCTAGAAAGTGGAAGTCAACTCACTATTTGAAGTCTACAGATAAGAATAGTTGAGTTCAACTATAGTCTAAATAGAGATTCATTGAGTATAATTTTAAGTTATCAAAGACTTATGTATAAGTCAATGCAGTATGTGCACCTTAGACATAAGAATAGTTGAGTTCAATTATAGTGAAAATAGTGAGTCTTTGAGGATACCTTTAAGATATCAACAACTCATGTTTAATTCAACTCACTATGTAAAGTTTACATGTAAGAACAATTCAATTCAATTATAGTGCAAATAGTAATTCATTGACGATAACTTTAAGTTATCAACCGTTGATGATGTGAGACTCATGTGTAAGTCAACTAAGTGTGTAAAGTTCAGATGTAAGAATAATTCAATTCAATTATAGTGCAAATAGTAAGTGATTGAGCATAAATTTAAGTTAACAACCATTGATGAATTTGAGGTGGTTAGTTTATAGATTAATAATATAATAATATATTTAAATTATTTAAATAATAATATTTATTTTTATAATAAAAATAAGTAATAAATTTATTTGAGATATTTTAAACTAAATAAAGTTAATGATAAATATTTATCAATATCATAGTATTTATTTCATAATATATTTATTATTAAAAAAATAGAAAATTAATTAAATTATAATTTATTATTATTATTATAAAAATAATTAATATATAAATAAATTTTAAACTTTTTATTTATTATTATTATTAAAAATAATTAAAGTATTTTATAATAATTATATGTTACTATCCACTCTATATAAAATGAAGAAATATATTCACAGAACTTTCGAAATAGTCACATCCATTAACCTATTGAATTCAAATCATTTCTCAATTTAATTAAAAAATTAGTTAAGAACGATGATAATAATGAATGTTGTGAATTTGATATAAGGTCTATGTAAAATGCAATAGATAAACATTTACATGCACCAAAAGTGTAATGTGACATATCATACTATAACATTATATGCATTTTTATTAATTGTGTACACTTACGCGGTTATTTATTGTGTACACATTCATTCACAATTTTGATTTAGTTTTATTTAATTGTATATTTAAGTAGTGTTGTAAAAAATCTGACATTAACTGTAAAAATACCTTAACAATGATGATCATAAAAGTTTGTGAGGAAACGATTTCAAAATTGGAATGGGTTATCGCATGAGCATCAAAGAAGTAATCCGGAATTTCCTTATTAACCATTGACAAAAAATAAACTGCTACAAACCTTCATCACATATCAAGCACTGTTGTTGAGGAGAGTGTTTGGTCTAAATATGGGAATTAAAACGAGTTTTGTTGTGCTAGCTCCGTCATTAGCATACTAAAAATGTGTTTAGGATCATCTCAAATTAACCAGTTGTGAAAGGGTTTATGTGTCAAGTTAAAGTGTCTTTTATGATAAAATCATGAGTTAATTAGCTATTAAAAGCACATGTACAAAAATTAAATTGCAGAGATATAACACATATAAAACACATTACACAATAGTCGATAACAGAGTTCATGCCTCCTGGGCTACATCTCCATGGACCTGCTTCAATTGGTTAGGCCCTTTTTGGATTAATGGTCAATTCCCTTATTACATGATCCTACAGTGCTCCAATGGCTTTGCATCCTGCTCCATTGGATTCAAAAGACCCAAAAAACTCAAAATAGACTCTCGAAGCTATGAAAATGGTCTTCAAGTGGATTAGGAATGACCTCCTATCCTATTTTCCCTGAGCTTTTTTTATATTAAAAGTGGAAAAATAACTTACATGAATGCTCTACTTCCTCTGCAACCTGCACCATCATTCTCAAAGCATCGAAATTATCTAGGATTGACTCTTTCTGAGCCAAACCTAGTCAAAAAATGCTCTAGATATGCCTCATTCAATTCTGGCCTAGGAAACCCCACTAAAACTAGAGAAAATCCAGTTAGCACTGCGAAAATTGGAGGTGGTACCAAAAATAGTGGACCCACGCAAACAGGCCACCGAATTAATCTCAATATTAATCAATGTTAAGTGCATTTTAAGTGGAGGTTAGGCACTCTAAGCACGTTCTTTAAAATATATGCATTAAAAATTGTCTTAGCGCTATTGCATGTGATTAGGGGTTAATTAACCCCCCATTATGGTTGACCTCCGCGTATTAAAATTTTAAACCTCCGTCGTGCACGATGGTCATGTGGTGAGGGGTTTGGCCCCCTCCTTACCCTGCCAATCAAGTCATATTACAATAAATATATGTGAAAGGGATATATAGTTAAGAACTTTTGTGGTGGTATAATGGTATGGCTCATGGTAAGTGTGGGGGAGGTCGTCGTTCAATCGTGACCTCCACTCTTCCTCCAATACATAATTTTGCCTAGGACAAATTTCATGTAATTCCTATTGGGTTGGAGCTACGTGTAAAGCAACAAATTGTGAACTGTCGCACGTATAGTCTCCATGAGAGGAGCATTCCCTTCCACATTCGCCTGGTTGCAGAAATTCCACAGAAGTGTAGTATCCTTGGCGCCCACCACAGATACGAGTAGTAGTAAGAATAGAGGAGTATAAAATATAAATGACCTTATTACCATGGCTCCCTCAAATCAAATAATATTAGTAATCCCTTCAAATGCCACAACTTACGTTATTGTGATCCTTATAAAAAATCGATTGAGGACGCTTGCATTTTATACCCCTCGGGTAACAACTGACATGGTTGTGTGGGTACGATAACCTCAATTGGCCACACTTTTTTGGTCAGAGCCACACAAATAAACAAACAAACATTGGCCATGCTTCCGCTTTTGGCCATGTTAGCCTCCTATATCAATAGGTTTCATCTTTCATGATTGTCTTGATGGAAGTGTGGAATATGTTCAAACCTTCTTACTTGAGCAAAGGTGTTCCATATTCTTAAAAAACCAAAAAATCAAAAAATTTAAAAAATGTAAAGAGGGTAAACCCTAAAAGAAAGATCAAAGGGTAAAAAGAATAAAATGGTCAAAAAAGAGAAAGAAATGAACCCCAAGCAAAAAAATAGACCAAGGAAAGTGTGCAAATCCAAATGCCACTACTTTTTACTCTGTTGTAATAAATCAATTGTGTGCAGCTTGTGAAATTTTTGCCACAATTCATGAATAAGTCAAACTGCTTAAACTTGGCTTAGTCATATTTCAATTTCATGTTATAGATTAGAGAATAAATATCTAGCCAAACAATTTAATCTTGGCAGATAAGTAGCTAGGTAGAGTGAATAAAAGGTGCTCAACAGTTTAATCTGAGCCCTTGGATGTAATAAGGGTAGAAATAGATAGATTCATCATGTAAAAAGAAAAGATTGAAAATGGTTTGCAAGTCTAAATGCACCCTAATAAAGAAGAGAAAATGGTAGTGTTAAGTAGATAGGGTAGGTAGATGGTGCTGCAAAGTGTTATCTGATGAATGATCTTTCATCCCTTCAAGATCATCCCACCCACTTTAAATTTTAAGGATTGTTCTCTGTCTAGCTATCTTGCCCTGTAATACCATCTTGTGCTTAGAATAGAAATCCAGTAAAGCCATCCTTTGACTCCATAGCCCAATGGACTAAAAGCTCTCAACCTTGCCCTTAGTTTGTGGATTCCACCATTTTCCCAAAACAAACTTTGAATCTATAACTAGCCTAAAACCTTCCAAGAACAAAGATAAATCATAAAGAGAGAGCCCTCTCTGGATGCAGATTGGCTAGATTCTGCATCTAAACGGTTGGTTTGTGGTTACCTCGGCATACTTTCCTCTTACACAACTTCTAGGAAAACCTCGAGTGATAACAGTCACAAATAATAAACAAACAAACAGACATGATAAATGTTATTTTGGATTCATTCCTTCAGATGCAAGGATGAACCAAAACATTACCATTCCATTCTCTACAAACATGAAAAACATCATTTTAGATTCATTCCTTCACACACAAACATGAACCACCCTATTCTCAACATTATCATTACCTTCTCTCCATAAACCAATTTCAATATTATGAAAATTGCATTTTCATTTTATTTGGAGAATTATTGTTTTTAATATCATCCTTATCCAATGGTATTGTATTCTAGTATTTTAATATTACTAAATATAATATAATTTTAAATTTTAAGAATATTATAAAATTTAATTTACAAAAAATAAAGTCAAAGTATTAAAATATATTCTAATTATATTGGATGTATTTCATTTGGTTTAGAAAACTGTTTTTGGTGAAAATACTCCTACAAACTCATCACTAACTTTTACTAACTTTAAACTAACTTTTAATATTTATTTTAAACTAAATTTTTACTAACTTTAAACTATTTATTTTGATTACAGGAACTCACACATCACGGATCTCAAACACCAAGAGTGTTTTTGTGTCAAATGTATAACCAATCTTTATGTTTCTATCAGATATATCTCAATGAAAATCTATAAACAAATTTTCACTTAAAATTTCCTCTACAACCTCCAAGGCTAACAAATTTGTCAGCCTTCAAGGATTTAAATACCTTCATTTCTATAACAATAGCCTACTTGATAAATAAGAGGCTTGGTTCTGAAACAAATATATTTCTTGCTGTACTAATTGTTTCAGGTCCATTATGGGGCAACGAGTCAAACACTAGCTAAGAATTTCATGCCATGTGGAGAAGTGTCCTCCGTTCAATTTCTAAATAATATTTCGACATGTCATCCAACCAGGTAACTTGTTGTAGTTGTCAGCATTTTTTCTGCATTATATTCATATTTATGTTGATTCATATTCAGATCTCTGAAGTCATGTAGAGATAGAGATGCAATGGTTTTAATTTTTAGATTTCCATTACAGGAATGCAATTTTTGAATTTTCTTCCAAAGAAGGAGCACACAGAGCCCTGTGTATGGATGGTTCAACATTTATGTACAAAATATTACAGGTAATTTTATAATGTCATGATGTATTTTCATAATATATGAAATATTTGGATCCATTTTGTAATGTCATAATTTATTTCCATAATATATGAAATATTTGTTTTCTGGATCTATTATATGAACGTATTAATTATTTGTGTTTAAAACCAACTAATTTGATTCATCTTTCTCTTACTAATTCGACATATGAAAGGTTGCTCCAAAATCTCTCGCTAAAATAACTACAATACAAGAGCATGTTCAATCTTCTCGCAATTTCCAGTGGACAAGATAGATTGGCCTACCCAAGAAACCCTGCACCAAGCACTAATATAACAAATTTAACAAGACCTCTAGCTCAAAGAACAACACCTTGCAATTTCCAGTCACTACAAGGAAAATACCCTCTAGCGGAGTTTATAAAGGAGGTTTTTAGTGTTATAAAATTGGCCAAAATTGTCAAAAAAAAACATTTTATAAAACATCCATTTATGGTTACAGAGGTTTTGGCGAATATTTAAACGGAAATTCAACACAACTAAAAACAAATGGGTGGTCGAAGGTTATTACGGATGTTTTTTTCATTAGTGCGCTACTCAGGCTTCAACACACCGGTGCATGTCATCTAGAAGGTGGCCTAGAGCAATCAAAGGAGCATGAACTGGGCCGTCAAGGTATAAAACCGCACCAGGCGCAGTGTTGGTAATACAACGCATGAGGTTTTTCTAATTGGCCTTGGGATTTTTGCGGTGCCCATAGGTAATCTCAACGCACTGGTACATAGACTTATAGAAACACACTAGTGTTTAGTATCACACAAACACACCGATATTTATCATTCGTATTGGTATTTGTGTGGTGCCCATAGGTGTGCAGTATCACACAAGCGCACCGAGATTTATAATTGGTATTGGTGTTTATGCGATGCCATAGGTCGTACAAATGCACCGGTGTGTAGTGCCACATAAACACACCGATGTGAAGTACTGCACAAATGCACTGATATTTTTAATTGGTTTTGGTATTTGTGTGGTGCCCACAGGTCATAGAAATGCACTAATGGACTTCATAATACAAATGCACCGGTGTACAGTAACTGACACGCACCGGTGTTCATTTTGTTTTTTTTAGGCACATCGACCTGTGAGAGTGCAATTATTGTGATTTTTTTAAATTCATTATTCATCAAAAGTCGACACATCCTACAATAGTATTCATATTAATTAAATTTCTATTAATGCATTTGAATGTCATGTTTGGATTAATTTGTTATATCATATCATAATTATTGTGATTTTTTAAAGTTAATTAATCATCAAAAGTCGACACATATATATCTTATAACAACATTCATATGAATTAAATTTTTATTAGTGCATTTGAATGTGATTTTTCGATTAATTTGTTATATCATATCATCAAATTTCACATCTCTTCATTATAATATTTAATCATCCATAAATTTAATCAGTGGTGTTACATTTCACAGCAACAATGGAGAACACAATAGAATAAATTAAACATATATATATATAGTCTTTGCCTGGCACAAAATGGGATAGTTATTGGTATCCCTTTGTCTTTCAATTGGGACATTATGTCCATTAAATTAAACAAAATGTCTAATTTCAGAGACAAATATTTCAAAAAATACAACGCCTTGCTTTGATATCCAAAAATAGTGATCGTCATTCTTCGCTTGAACTGTTGTCACTGCTAGTGCTACTTCCATGACTTGGGTTATTTTTAGGAATGTTTTTTCACAGTTTTGATTGTTTTCTTCTTCTTCACCTTCCATCTACAAACATAAAAATAAATTGTAATGAGTGTATATACATTGGTGAGAATAATGAAAATTGCAATATTAAATAATATACATCAATGTAAATCGAAAAGAAATGACGTACCATTGCAACAATTGACTCATAAACTATACACATTCTTTCAAAACCATGTAACATGCCATCTTTCAAGATTTCATTTGTTGGCGCAGTTCCATACTTTGTTTCCTGCAAGTTTTATACCCCATAACAAATCATATATTTAATATAAAAGATTTTTTTGTTCTATTAATTATAGACGGAGCTAAGTAAAACAAGATCGATAGATGCTTACAAATTCCACAATTAAGTTCTGATATGCCAACATATACTTACAACCCATATTTAACCCAATTTCAATCAATTCCTATGATGGTTCTTCTTTGTATGTTAGCACCTGTTTGAAGACATTCAATGATGATTTTTGTAAAACAACTTAAAAAATACAAAAATGAAATCTAGTTAAGTTTTTATAAGGAAGTAACAATTACTCACAAACTTAGAGATCAACCCTTTTCTTCCTTGTCGTCTTGTTTTATGTGTTGAATGGGTTCCATTTTCTTTTCTTTTCTGCAAGAAAATTCTTGAAAATTAATATTTAATACTAAATTGTTTATTTATTGTACCTAATGATCGAAAAATTCAATGATTACATATTACATTTGAAGCACGTTGTTGTTGAGATGGCTCCTCCCGCGATGCAATTTTGTCCATTTCTTTGACCATCTCCTTGTACACCTTTTTGGACATTCCTACTAGCATATTTCTGATATCAGCTCGTTCATCTTTTGAGATTTTCATAATCTTCCTGAAAATGTAACATGACAATAAACTATTTAATTTTTATATTGATATATGAAAAGTAAATATAATAAAAGTGATATTTATAAATAATTCTAGACAAACATTTAAAGGAATATTACTTTTTCATTCCTTCTTTTTTGTTGTACATTTTTTTATTAAAAGTCCGACATGTACTATCGATTCACTTTTTTATTATAAGTGCAAAGAACATCTATACATTCTTTCCACTAGATACCTCAAACTTTTGTAAAATTTTTTCCCCCTTTCGTTAACCTTCAGCACCACTCCAGATGACCTAAGGAGCAATTCATTTTCATTTGCATGTTCTATTTTTTTTCATTTTTTAGAACAACATTCCTTTTCTGAGTTGTTGGTCCCTATAGAACATTAAAAAAATGTGAATCAATAGATTGTTTGACACATGTTATCTAATAATTTTAAGTATATTATTAATAAAAATTAAAAAAAGAAACGCATATTGGATCGATAGTATTTTTTCATTCACCTCATTCATCCTTTTGCAATTTTTCCATCAAGCTTTTACGCTCTTCTGGTCCTAGATTAGAAATAATATTATCAAGCTTCATCATTTTGTGATTTTGCATGATACACAGTAAACAATACATATTAATTAAACTTACATATAGTTCAAAAATAATATTTTTTTTATAGAATTAACAAAGAACTTTCTTTTTTTCTTTTCTTGATGTGTTATTAATATCTTTGTTACTCGATCTCTTGTCAGTCATTTCTTTATCAATCTGAAACCTGTACCATATCATTCATTAATATATTTATAAATAAATTTTCAAATTTTCAGATAAAAAAAAAATCTCAAGAAATTGGTGCATCATTCATTCTGTACGCACCGACTTCGTTGCGTGGAGGTATTAAAAATGCACCGCACAAACAGTATAATAGACCGTATGGTGCTCTATGTCAACAAGGAGCACTATTGCTTTACATGTTAACCACCGTACCGAGTAACACAAAGAAAATAATAAAAATCGTCGAGTGCTAGTTTTTGTAGCATAAACCGGTGCCATATTTTACATATGGCGAACTCATAAAAAAAAAGGTTTTTTATTTTTTATCACATAGTAATTTCGCGGTGCGTTGGGATAATACATCGCACTGGTGCGCTAGGTTATGCTGGGTTCACCGATGAAAAAAAAAAAAAAATTTAAATTCACGCAAGGGCCGACATGGATTAGAATCTGACTATGCAAGTCATCCCATGGGTTGGATGTCTTAGGCCTATATATAGCAATACAAACCCTATAAATATAAAATGAAAAGCCATAATTCTGAAATCACAGAAAGAGGGAGAAAAAAGGGCAGAAACAAAAAAAATGTACGGTTTGTTTCTAAAAATGGATTTTTTATTTTTTTTTGTGTGAAACAACACGTTTGCGGTGCGGCATAATGAAATAGTGCACTGGTGCCATATTTCACAAATGGCGCACTGATAAAAAAAAAATTTCTTTTAATTTTTTATCACACGGTACTTTCGCGGTGCACTGGGATAATACAGCACACTGGTGCGCTAGGTTACGTTGGGCGCACCGATGCTCTAGGTTATGCTGGGCGCACCAATGAAAAAAAATCTTTTTTTTTTTTTTAAATTCATGCAATGACTGACATGGATTGGGATCCGACTATGCAAGTTGTCACGTGGGTTAGATGTATTAGGCCTATATTTAGCAATACAAACCCTATAAATCTAAAATGAAAAGCCCTAATTCTGAAATCACAAAAAGAGGTAGAAGAAATATTTTTTTAATTTTGTGCGAAACAACACGTTCGCGGTGCACCATAATGAAATAGCGCACCGGTGCTATATTTTACATATGGCACACTGATAATTTTTTTTTTTTAATCAGACAGTACTTTCAGGATGCGCTTGGATAATACAGCGCACCGGTGCGCTAGGTTATGCCAGGCACACCGATGAAAAAAAAATCTTTTTTTTTAAATTCACGCAAGGGTCGACATGGATTGGAATCCGACTTTGCAAGTCATCTCATGGGTTGGATGTCTAAGTCCTTTATTTAGCAATACAAACCCTGTAAATCTAAAATGAAAAGCCCAAATTCTGAAATCACAAAAAGAGGGAGAAGAAAGGGCAGAACAAAAGGAATGTAGGTTTTGTTTCAAAAAATGGTTTATTTATTTATTTTGTTTCTGAAAATGAAAAATAAATTGAAATTTTTTTTCTTACTATGTAAAAAGCCTGCAGAAAATGTAAAAAAAACAATAAACATTGAATTTTTTTTTACTTCGTAAAAAAAAATACAGAAAAAGTAAAAAAAAAAACAATAAAATTTAATCACGAGATCGTTTGAAATTCTATGCTACAGGGTTTGAATCACCAGAGGTTTGGAATTCTGATTGTCTGAATACTTCTGTTCGAACGTATTTCCCTGCTCAACAATGCTCTCGTGCTCTGTTTGCTCCAGCTATGTCTCTTACTAATCTCTGGTTGAAAAATTTTGCAAAAGTAGTGAGATAATGAAAAGTGTTTAGCATTTAAAGAATCTTTTTTATGAAATTAGATTTTTGAAAATATTTTTCCGCCCATTTTTCAATTTACCATTTTTTTTCACTTAAAGAAAATAGAGTTTCTCTTTTTTTATTTGTGGTTATTTGTCACAGGCGCATCACTTAATAGCACCACACCGGTGCGTCCGTTTATAAAATGGCACCGGTACGCAGTAATGAAAACACACTAGTGTGGTGATCTGTACGTTAGCACTGATAACAAGAAGTCCATTTTTAAGGCGCCGAAATTAATTTTAGATGTGTGCACCAAAATTTATTGGTGCTTTTGCTTAAATGCAGGGAGAAAATATCATAATTATACCGAATGGACAATTCTTCAAAATCTAGCTCGTTCCATAATATTTCTCAAAGTCCATCACAGAGTTCTCCCTATCCATCTCGAGACGTAATATTTACTTCAGATTTTATTTATATTTTAGTTATCTAATTGAATTTATGTTTTTTATCCATGTCAATCATGCACAACTTAATTAAATTTATAATGTATACAAATTTTCATGTTCATGCATATTCAACATCGAGTTCAAATGCATAAAATATTCAAACAACTCCAAAACGTCGGAAACTCTTATCAGGAGCTGCATACCACAAGGTGCATTTGGTAGATGAAAATTGACTGTTGCTTCACCTTGCCAATTGTAACAATATTGCATCTTCTAGCCACAATCCTAAGACAATGATGGTAATAATTATAATTTTTTGGTATATTGATTAATGCAATTATTTGAACATCAAACCAATTAATCATGCAATATTGTCAACGTGGTTACTAATTGATACCATATATTTTGTACTAATCATGTTCAAATAATTATTTTAAATTATTAGGATTCTAGTGATGATGAGCAACCAACCTACCATCTTCTGTTGCATCCCACGAAAATTTAAAATCGAGAGAAGACTAAATTAAGAGAAAAAATAAGAGAGGAACGATACCAAGAATGGTTGAATCAACCACCAATTCAATTCTTGCTATGCCCAAATTCACCAATTAGGAATGACTACAACAATGGTAGTTCTTCACAAGCTGGCAATGGAGGCAATCAAATAGAGGTTGGTATGGATGATTACTTAAGGGATAGGACTACCATGGAGACAGTGTTTTTAGATGCATTCCAAAATGATGATCAACTAGGGGATGATGCTCATATCGCTGACAAATTTTTTGAAAGCCTTAAATTTTCTTCCACCACCCCTCTCTTTGGACCTGGCGGTCAGTCAAATTCTACCCAATTTGGGACATGGATGTTACTGTACGAATTGAAAGCAAATTTTGGCTTTTCGAATGCATATTTATCAGAAATTTTGAGGTAAGTTACCATAAATTACTCCCTTGCATAAATTTGAAATATAATCAGTACACTGCAATGAACATTAAAAATGGTAAATTTTATGAACGTTAATAATTATATCAGCATTAATGTACATTTATTAATATATTTTTCCATAATCACCAACTACAAGTTATTCAAAGATAATATTCTTCCGAGTGATAATGTCTTGCTCGGTAGCTGCGAAGAGGCAAATAAATTGTTGAAAATGTTGGGTGTTGAGTACATATCATATCATGCATATCCAAATGATTCCATTCTATATAGAGGAGAATATGCACAAAAAGAGATGTGTCCAAAATGTGGGCATGACAGGTATGATAAATAAAAAAAGAAGGGTAAACCATGTACTGGTCCTCCTTTTAAGATATTGAGGTACATGCCTACAATCCCAAGGATTCAAAGGCTCTTTCATTGCAAATAATTATCTATGTTGCAAGGATTGCATGCCTCACATAGAAGTGAGTTGGAATTTATGCGAATCCCAACTGATTCAATAGCCATGAAGCATATAGAGGATACATGGCCCGAAAAATTCAAGGATGAAGTACGAAGTCTATGACTTAGCATAGCCATGGATGGCATTAACCCATATCCCCTCCAGAACACCAACTATTATATTTGGCATGCAGTAGTGATCAATAACAATATCCCCCCATGGTTGTCCATGAAGATTGAACATATTATGTTAGCTCTCATAGTCCCTAGTAGAAGACAAGTGAAGAATATGGATGTCTACTTACAACCATTGGTAGATGAATTTAAGGAATTATGGGATGGGGTAAACGTATATGATGTATCAAGACCCATCGTAGTAGAGAGGATTTTTACATTGTACGGCATATGTGCTTACACGACACATGATTATCCAGGCCTAGGAGTTTGCTCTGGTGAATTACATGTTTAATTTATTGATTTGTTTATATACGTAACAATATTCTTTCACATATTAGTTATTTAATTCATTGTAATATTTGTTCTGATCTTCATGATATTCTTTAACGTGCCATGCATATTAATTGTATACAATAATCTCGCAGGTCTTGTAACAAAAGGGTATTTTGGATGTAAATGTTGTGGACCTTCTCTGAAAGCTAGATGGTCTAAGGACCTATGAAATCCAGTGTACGATTTTTCCAGGGTATTCCTCCGATAAGAAGATCCTTACAGAAGAGAAACATTTACTTTCAATGGTAAACGAGAGATAACCCAAAGGCCTCCAATAACAACATGACTTGAATGACTTAGATCATATGAGAGAGAGAAGGAGAAAGAGTTCATAGAAATGTTTGATTCAAATGGGGAGCCTATGCTCGATGATCCAGAATTATACGACACCTATGTTGAGAAATTCCCCATTGGGATGAAAAGGAAATCTATCTTGTATAGCCTCCCATATTAGGAGCATCTTAAGATTACCGACTTATTATATTCCATGCATATATTTAAAAATGTTTCATCTTCTTTATGGAGGCATATATCATCGAAAAAAAGTGACACATTGGCTATTAGGAAATATCTTGTTACTTCAAAAACTAAAAAGAAACATTGGCCAAGACGATTAGAAAGTACGATATTAGAGGCAGGCACTTGTCCCTCTAATTCATTGTTTTTCAAAGAAGGTGATTTCCCATGAATTTTAAAAAAGGATGATATTTCTTTGGAAAAGGAAGTTATAATGGGTGTGAGGGTGCCAACTTCATACGGGTCTTCACTACGATGCTGCTTCATCGTGGATGACCATTTGTCAAGGTTGAAATCGCATGACCATTTGAATCTTCTAAGAGTATGTATAATGTCAAAAGCATGGTTTTATTATTTGTTATATTAATAAATTTTATCCCATGCGAGGATCATAAAAAATAACTAATTTTGTGTATTATTGCACGTATTTATAAATTTTTAGTGTCATTATCCTTTGTTCATGTGTGGGTGTGTGAAACATGAATTCCCTCAAGACCTAGGACGTTCCATATCTAAATTATCTACATTTTTACATTGGATCACATCAAAGGAGATTCATATGGCTAGCATTCCACGGTGGTGTCAAGAGATAGTTGAGATTGTTTGTATGTTAGAGAAGGAACTACCAACGAGTTTCATGGACTTACACGTTCATCTTCTAATCCACAAAGTAGATGAGGTTGAATTAGTTGGGGTGGTTTCTTGTGATTGGATGTTATTCTTGGAGAGGTACATGAAGAATTTGAAAGGTTTTTGTAAGATTCCAAAATTTAATAATTTAGTCAGATCTAGCACATGTAATTGCTCCAACTAATAATAATTGCAATAAAAATGCAGAACAAAATGAGATATGAAACTACAACTCTTTATTATATTATTAGCTGAAAATAAAATACATGTCCATAGAATAAATCCATGCTCCTGTAGATGGCATGCTTGGCTGGTCCTTAAAACAGAAAACAAACACTGAAGCACAATCGTGGACCCTGGATGGATCCACCATACAAAATTCACCACGAGGTTCTCATCTCGGGACCAATGCTAGAATTGGCCAAGCCAGGTTCTCAACCCAAACATAATAAGATAGGTAATACCAGATTGAATCTAAATGCCTAGCTTCTCTCCCCTTTTATAGGCTTTATGGACTTTCTAGAGACCTTATTTTACTATTTTTCTTGGAGACTGACAACAAATACCATGGGCCAATACCATGGGAAAATACCATGGTAAGTACCATGGATCGATTCTATCCACTTTGACTGGATCAAGAAAGGAATATTACAGTTTTGTTTGACAAAGGGAAAAACCCGAGGGGTCTATGGAAGAGGGGTACATATCATATGATTCTTTCTATTATGCTAGTGAGTACATCAAGCAGATCAACAACAGACCAGGTGCAGTGATTTGGGATGATGAAAGGGATGAAGACAAAAGAGAAGGGGAGTTGCTCCAAACGAGTGGAAAAAAGCTCTTGATAAAAAGTAAGCGACTTATAATTTTTCAAATTTATACAAAGTTAATATTCATGTTAAACTTCCATATAATGTACATTTTTATGTCTAAGTACTATATAATGTTAGTTTGATTTCATCATCGAATGCAGAAATTGAATCAATCAACCGTGGGTCGCATTGTACGAAAAAACGAGGATGAAATGTGATAGTGATAGGAAATAATTCATATGGTTGAATGGTATAAGTGTGCCTTATCCTGATCATTTAAAATAAATTATGCCAAAAATGTTTTCCAACAGTTGGGTTGTTGACCAAGTTAGAGAGAAATACGGTACAACCAATCGTTACCCGCGTGCTGAAGAGGATGTGCTAAACGTAGGGATAGGGTGCAGCAACTCAGTAATAATATTTTTAATTTATATTTAAATTTGAAACTTATAAGACATCTATATTTCATATTTTAACAGTTGGGTTATTATAAGACACAAGACACTATTATTATATTACCTTTTTTATAATAGGTGCATTTTTTCCCCTCGATGTGGGCATATGGACACCATTTTCACACCAAAAATGTCGATCCTAGAAACATCACACAAGACTGTGGAGTGGAAGTTGAGTTTGGTTAATATAGTGAATCTAGCCACCATGATCAAAACCTAGTACGAGGGAAGTTAGGCTACGTCAGAAAGATACAATCTGAGATCATTGAAGTGGATTTCTCTTCTTTCCAATGTGTTATTTTTAGGTGCAAGTGGTGGGAAACCTTTGATCGGAATAATATAAAGGAAGATCGCAATAGTAGGCTGATATGAATCAACTCTAGAAAGATGTGGGATGAAGCTAAGGAGCCCTATGTTTTCACCAAACACTGGAACTAGGTTTTTTTTACCTAGATGTGTTGGATAGGGAATGGTGATTCGTATTGACGCATGACCCTAGATCAAAACATAATTTCGATAATGATAGTGTTATCATGCCATGCGAGCTGGAAGATAATGAGGGTGATCATGAGAATCAAGAGTGATATGTTACATGTGTTATCTCATCCATATTTATACCTTTTAATATGGGTTTTTCGAAACATTATAATATGTATTTTTAATTAATTGGTAATTTGCATTGTCTTAATGTTAAAATCAATATTTCACTTGATAATTTGCAATTATGTAACTGATCTAAAAAACAATGGCGTACTGTATAAATTAGTTCTCTTTTTTTGTATCTAAGATCATAATAAAATAATGATAATTCTAAAGTACATGAATTTATTTGCATTATTTTCTAAACTTTATTATGTTACAATCATTCATATTATTCTAGATTTATTATTTTACAATTATTTAAAATTTTGCAAATATTTTACATACAATTACAATTAAAATTTTAATTAGAATTAGAAATACAATTATAATTACAATTACAATTACAATTACAATTTTACAATTACAATCAATTCACAGTAATACAATTAAAATTTTACAAATATTTGACATAGAATTAGCATTACATTTACAATTACAATTTTAGAATTTTTACAAACAATTAGAATTATAAATATTACAATTTTACAATATCATGATCATTTAATATTAAATTAATTAATAAACATCATGTTCATGATAACCATCATACAAACATCATATTTGACTAAAAGACACATTCAAAATTGCTAACATCATCTAACAAAACAAAATTAACATTATATATTAACATCATCACAACAAAAACATCAAATATACATCCCATGTGAAATAACTACTATCACATACACATCTATTTGCAAGGTGCACATTAAATGAAGTACATATCATACATGACCTAACAATATACACATCATGATGATCACCAACATGTAAATTAAGTACAACTGCAACATGAACATAAAATACATGGACAATATATATATATATATATATATATATATATATATATATATATATATATATATATATGCCAAAAATATACAATTGTAATATAAATTTCATGGATGAACTGTTGGTACATCATCAATAGCGAGTACTAGTATATGTCTGCTCAATCAATGGTTAAGCCTCGATGGTCGATGGTCCAGCCTTCTCACGATCATGAGTACTACTTGGATGCCGCAGTCGTCTTGATTGGACATGACCGATGGTCGATCCTGCTTATCCATGATGAATTTTTCTCGATGCTAGTGGAGGCTGCTCATCCGGCACGACGCGAGGTGAACGATCATTATATGATGATTCGCTTCTTGCGGACTATCGATCATGTGTTGCGTCTCAACCACACTTATAACGTGAAACGGTCCTCCTCAACTCGCGTAACTAAGGTCATAGCTCCTACGACATGCCGCATCGGGATGTACATGTCACGCGACATGCCTCTCCACATTTGTAACTGTCCCTACCATTGGCCTATATGTCTCTCATATTAGTGGGCCCGATGCCCACCTCAACAATCAATGCAATGAGTTGGTCCCCAAATCCATCCTATATCTGCTATCAAGCCCACAACACCTAGAAAAAGGTGGTACCGATGCACCATCGGGAGCATGCCTCTCGCACCGGCCTCCCGATGATCCTTAGCATCCGGCATGCCCACGATCATCATCGGGATCCACACCTAGATCATGTGGTGGTGTTGGCATGTCCTCGCATCAAAAGACCTAATGTTTGTAAAATATATACAAGTACACAACAATAATCAAACAATTTCGAGTGCATAATTTAATAAAAACAAGTTAAAGAACATGTTAGAATAAATTTAAATAAAACAAGTAATATTACCTCTATCATCCGGCGGCTCATCGGCTATGAAGAGGATGTTGGCACACCCTCACCAACTCAAACCCACGTAACGACATGGGACCATAATGAAGGGATGCTCGTCAAAATTGGCTAGAAAATCCGAGTGCATCATTCAATATCCTCGTCGGAAACACGACCTCGCCCCTCTTGGGCATCATCTTCCCCCCACATGTGCATCCGTGCCTCTAAAGATCGGCCTAAGAGGTCGCCGAACAAAATTAGGCCTTGTCTCTGGAAACCTCTCAAAAAAATAAACAAAAAAATCTCCGAATAAAAAATGGAAGTTTACCCCCCCTTGTGCATGAGCACAACATCTATCTAAAGTCGTGCTAAAGCTGCGCAGAAAAATGGCGAGACCACTTGACAAGTCGTGGCTCTGTACTAAAGAATCAACATAATATAGAAGCAAGCAACTAATACATTTCTCATCACCGGTGTTGTGTGAAATGGTAAAAATGAGAAGGGAGAGGCACCTCACCTCCTTACTACCAAATGCACCAATACGTAAATCGACCTCAGGAAACCTAAAAATCTAAAGGAGAGCGTATATCTTCTTTAATATATCTCTAGGAGTACACTAACCGACTCCCTGTCGCATAGCCCGACTGGAACCTCCGGGAACAAGGGAAAATCCACCCCTTTCCTTGATATCCCCGTAACGAAGTATATATCCTCCTCGGTGGGCATGTACCACTAGTTACGACCAACCCGTAAAGCATGTCGGTGGGCATTCCACCAGCGGATAAGATGTCTCAAAAACAAACCATGGCCCTTTAGGGAAGTAGCCTCCCTCATAGAACTCAAGGAGGCCTACTTGCCATAGGAACCCCCTAGGTAGTTTTTGTAATAGGGTGAGGGTATGCATCTCTCTCCCTCTCTCGTGCCTCTTACGAGCGAACCCATGTTATACTTGGTCCACCTATTGTTGTTGTTGTTCCCCCTCTTCTCTCCTTTCATGTCTCCCGAATGATTGAAATATTAAATACAATTTTTTGATTAAATGAGACATGTATTTAGAAATATACATATATAATGTTTTTTTGGAAAAACAAAAAAAAACGATCGGTGCACCAAAAAAAATAGGCATGCATCGGTCCCGATGCATCTTCTTCTAGAGCGCATCGAGCAATGTGCACCGAAAAATATTCAACACACCGATGGCAATGCTCCCTGAAATTTTCAATGAACCGTTGACTATGTACGGTGTCAAGAGTGTGGTGTCGCCGACTAAACTCTACACCCCAGGGTGTATAGTTAAGTCATCAAGCCGACCTCTCGCCATCATTACATAGTTAACGGTGCGGTATTTTACTAGGGCCGCACCGTTGACCTCGTTGAAATATGGAATGCGGTGCACCGACAAAAATACCCATCCCGGGGTGGATATTTTAGTCAATGCACCGTGTTGCCACTATTCCACTTGATCAATGGTGCGTGGTGGGAAACCGACCGCACCACATTTTTTTAAAAAATTTAAAATAACACGATGTGCCTTCAATAGCACCCTCGAATTAGTGCGGATATAGTTAGCACCAAGTTTAATAGGTCGCACCGTTGACCTTGTTGAAATGTGCAATGCGAGCTGCACTCGACAAAATTACCCACCCCGGGGTGGATATTTAAGTCAACGCACCGCAATGTCGCTATTCCACATGGTCAACGGTGCGGCCCGGGTAAACGACCCAGTACCACACGTTTTAAAAATATTTTAAATAACATGGTGCGCCTATCGAGTACTGCCATGGAACCAGTGCGGATACCGTTAGCACCGCTGACCGGTGCGAGCCGAACGGCTCAAGAACAATACGTGACAAATATATTTCTTTTTCTTTTAAATGGTTAATTTTAAGGTTATTTGAAATTCTAATCATGCTAAAAGGCTTAATTATGGAAAAACAAGAATAATACATGTACATTTGGGTCGTTGAGAAGGCATATTGGCTATAGAATTTGCAAAAGAAAATTTTCCCACCGTTTTGAAAAAATTCAAGCTAGAGATTGGTAGGCAATGCACATCAATAGTGCATGCAATGGGTGCAATGGGAGCACCAATGTTAGGGCAGCTCAGACAAGGATAAATTGCACCAGTGCTTGAGAGTCTCTAGAGCACTAAGAAAAGTGAAAAATGATTTTTTTTTGTCATAATTATTTTTTTTATTTAACCCTCTTCCGTGTGCGAGGGTTTTATGGGTGCACCGGTGCATTTGCTTCGGACCACACCGGGTGGTTTCTATTTTGGCGCACCTTTTTGTGAGGTATCGGTGCGAGTATACTTGTAAAGCACCATTGTGCTACGAGTAATATGACACACCAGCTGGTGTGTATGGAGCGCACGGTGTCTAGTGTGCCAATGTTTTGTGTGCACCGGTGCTTTCTCTTGTTGACAACACCAGTGTAGTTTATGATGATAAGCACACCGGACGAAAAACATCTGCAAAAAACCTCGCCCGCCAACCTCCTCTAGTAACCTCCAATATAAATGGATGTTTGGGGTGCTTTTATAAGGCGTTACTCAAAAACATCCGCTAGAGGTTCTTTTCCTTGTAGTGAGTGGAGAAGAGATCCATCAATAACTAATAACTTAGAAAACAAAAGGTACCCTACACCAAGCGATAATATAGCAAATTCGAAAATACCTCTAGCTCGAAACTACAAGACCTTGCAATTTCCTGTGGAGAAGAGATCCATCGATGATCGATAACCTAACAAACTCAATAAACCCCCGCATCGGGAAATAATGTAGATAATTCAAGAAGACAACCCACTTCTCAAAAAAATCCTCCACAGAATCAAAATACATATTGGAAGTTCTAGTTTTGATTGAAGGAATGTTCTCATTATTATATTTTTTTGGGACATTTATTTTTTCTTATGGTTGGGAATGTAGACACAAACCTATAAAACACAATCTGTTCCAACAATCCAACAACCAAATCAACACATTGCAAAGTGCGAAAAAAACACGCAACATTCTTCGTAAAATATTATTTTTTAAGTTATGGGAGTATGCGTTATGGAATGTAAAGAAATTAATATTTTTTCATTAAGGTAAAAATACAAAATGATGTAAATACAAAATTTCGTAAAATTTTGAGCTTTTAATTATATAAAGTAGCATTAATGATTTATATTTTCCATAGACTTTAAAAGCTACATTTAGATAATAAATAATTACCGACAAATATTATATGTAATAATGGATGTTGTGAATTTAGTATAAGGTCTATGTAAAATGAAATAGAGATACACTTCCACGCAACAAAAGTGTAATGAGACACATCAATATTATAACATTATATGCGTGTTTTTTTAATTTTGTACACTTACATGGTTATTTATTATGTACACATTCATTCACGACTTTGATTTAATTGGATATTTAAGTAGTGTTGTGAAAAAATTTGGTATTAACTAACTTTAAAATTTTAGTATTAACTAAGTGTAAAAATATCTTAACATTAACGATTATAAAAGTTTTTTGAGGAAATTATTTCAAAATTGGATCATGGGTTATAGCATGGGCATCAAAGAAGAAATCGAGAATTTCCTTATCAACCATTGAAGAAAAAATAAACTACTACAAACCTCAGTCACATATCAAGCAACGTTGTTGAGGAGAGTGTTACATATCTAAGTAGTGTGGTTGAGGAGAGTTTGGCGAGGGGTGAAGAAAGTATGACCATCACTATTTATTTTTTACAACAATTCTAATAAAAAGGAACCTAAGGCTTTGATTGCCAATTACACCTCATCACTTTGAATAACATATGGTAGGTGGTGAATGAAAATTAAGGTTTTACACATCGAGTGATTACTTGGCCGAGATGCTTAGCAAATCAACATTAAAATAAAAATGTTTGAATGTTTGAAATAAATGTTAGTAGATTGAGGAAATTGATTAATCGTCATTTTAATAAAAAAATATGAATCACACACTCACCTTTTTATCCATAGGAATCATATTTTTTTGAATACATAAAGAAGAAGGAAAGTGATCTCGTATTGGAATAGATTTAAGTTGTTTACTACGTCAAAACTCACCTTTGTCATCAATTGTTTATGGTTTGTTTTGCATTTTGATGTGAACACCTCCTCTAACCTTTTAGCCATGGTGATTGACAAGAAGCCTCACATAATAAAAAAATTTGACAAGGTAAAATATGTATACGTATACATACATACATATATACATATAGAATGATTAGAATTAGTACAAACATGTGTCATCATGGTACAATGATTGAAACAAAGGCTAGTACTATCCCAACTTATACTAGAGCTATTACATGTATGTTAGAACAAGATGTGTGTATATTACATGTAGAATTTCATCTTACTTATTAGAAATAATACCATACATATGATCTGTATGACTATGCATAGTTATGGCTCATGTATTTGACATATTGAGATAAGAGTGATTATGCTATACCCATGATATTGAGTGTGATGGTTTTGGAACAAAGGCAATTTTAATCGTATCTTATCTATAATTTTCATCTAACCTTTATTAATTTTTGAATTGAATTTGTGGGCACTAGATATTACAATAGTTATATTTTTTCGGATCCTTTCCTTCATGTTATTATATCCCTCCATGTTATTAAATTGGACCACAAAAAAATTAAAATACACAACTCCCTAGTATAAAGAATAAATGAGTACATTAATAAAAATCACTTCAAGAAAGTGGAAGTCAACTCACAATCTGAAGCCTAGAGATAAGAATAGTTGAGTTCAATTATAGTGTAAATAGAGAGTCATTGAGGATAATTTTAGGTTGTCAAAGACTCATGTTTAAGCCAACTCGAGTATGTGCACCTTAGACATAAGAATACTTCACTCAATTATAGTGCAAATAGTGAGTCATTGAGGATGCCTTTAAGATATCAAAAAACTCATGTTTAAGTCAACTCACTATGTAAAGTTTACATGTAAGAATAATTCAATTCAATTATAGTCCAAATAGTAAGTCATTGATGATAACTTTAAGTTATCAACCACTAATGATTTGAGACTCATGTGTAAGTCAACTCACTATGTAAAGTTTAGATGTAAGAATAATTTAATTCAATTATAGTGCAAATAGTAAGTCATTGAGGATAACTTTAAGTTAACAACCATTTATGAATTTGAGGTGATTAGTTTATAGATTAATAATATATTAATATATTTTAATTTTTTTTCACAAAGGAAAAAATTCGTAATTTTATTATAAAAAACAAAATTACATGTTATATGAGCTAGTATGTGTCATGCAAGACAATCAAGTAAGCCACAAAAGGCATGTACAATGGGAGGATTCGGGCCTTCCTCCCTTTTTTTCTTTTCAACCTTTCGCCAACCATCTTGTGTTGGCGAGGGACGAAACAAGGACAAGTTGGTTATCTTCCGCGTGAGCTCCAATGTCCTTTCGTCGAGTCCGATGTGTCCGAGGTGTGTAGTCTTTTATTTCCCCCACTGTCCGGAGCCCCGTGGTCCATATCCCTATTGTGTCATGGTGGTGGCAACTATGGGTTCTTGCATTTCCTATTCTTGTGTGCCCAAAGTAGCATCGGTCGGTATACTAGGCCGGTGGGATGGGTTCTTCCTCTTCTTCTTGCTGATCCGGGTACATCCGATGGAAATTGCCATCCTTTGGCTACTTTACCCGATTTCTTCTTTTTTCCCTGTTATCTCTTGTGGGTCGCAGACATGTTTTTTTGTAGGTGTCTCGTGTTCACCGCAAATCCGGCATCGAAATGTTGTGTTCTCATAGTCTAGATGTTGTGTCCATTGTTGTTGTTTATGTTTCAATATAATGCACTCGGTAGGCCTTTGCTCAAGTCCACTTCCACGCAGATTCGTGCAAAAGTGTAGATTCACTCCTCCGGTCTTTGGGTATCGGTTTAATATATCTCGCAAGGATGTTTCCAATGCCGCCCAAAACACTTTCCCGCGAAGTGAAGCGGAAGATTGTGAAGCCGGGACCCAAACCGGCATTCCGGTCACCTCCATAGTGTTGGCATCAAATTCGAAACCAAGGTGTGATGAAGAGTCCAAGTAGATCCCCGAACCATGGCCCCTCCTTTAGTATGATATCTCTGTCATCGATGATAAAAACTTGACGATGAAAAAACCCCTTTGAGCATAAGTGTATTTCACGATCCATGGTCCAGCTTGGTAAAAATCCATTGGAAGAGTTCCACTCTGGTTTGGGCCAATAACGGCTTGAATCTCGCATATTATTGCTTGGGATTCAAATGCGGTTCTATGTACATCTATGTCGGGAATGTAAATATTTATTTCAGGCACACGGGCTTCGTTGTTCCACAATGTATGGATTGGGAGAGTTCTCGACCGAGCCGCGGATGCAGTAGTGCAGCTTTGCTTTTGTCCCCCCGTAATACATTCCTATATGAGGGTCCTTTAGTGTATGCGAGTGTTGGGACGCACTCGGCACCCGGAGTGGTTCCATGTGCACGGTTACGTCCCCAACTACATAGTCTTAAATTGAGATAAACAGTGGATCCTAATGTAATAGCATATTCATTTGGAGAGCTGGTCTCAACCAAAGCTCTTCCCCCAAATATCAATGACTTGGAGGTGGGATGGGTAACTCGACCGCAGACTGGATTTTATCCTTCAAGTGTAATATAGAATTTGTGTTTCGGATCCGGATAATAAAGTCATGTTTCCCACGAGGAGGCTTGATGAAAACTTGAAAGGGTTCGAGCCTACCCGAGATCGAAGTCGGTGTTGACGCAAAGCAGCTCCCGTAGTTCTTTGGCTCAGCCGACGCGGAAGGAGTGTGAACGGGCGAACGGTCGAGACCCCAGCGACAATGCACTATGAGTACAATAGCCGAGGAGGGTAAGATATCCTTCGCCCGTAGGTGCGAATATCTACTGCTGAAGAAAGTATTCCACCAAAATCGATCCGTAGCGAGAAATCGTAATGCGGTGGTTCCTCCACGGATTAATGTGCAAAACGCCTCTCTGTTCCCCAAAATCCTCTAAAAAATTTGCATTTTGCCTCGATGAAACGGCCGGAGGTCCGTGCATACGAGTGGGTATGATCGGCTCGCCACCAAGCAAATGAAAACCGGCTCACATGAATGGTGCGGTGCCTCGCAAGCACTTCGAAAAGTTACGCCGCCACAAGAGCCAAAGAAACAGTTGTTCCATGTGCCCCTAGGGTTTCCACACAAAATCGCTCTGCTTCCCTCCATGTTTCCCCCTACCTCTCTATATATATATATTTTAATTAATTAAATAATAATATTTATTTTTATAATAAAAATAAGTAATATATCTATTTGATATATTTTAAACTAAATAAAATTAATGATAAATATTTTATCAATATCATAGTATTTATTTCATAATATATTTATTATTGAAAAAAACATAAAATTAATTAACTTATAATTTTTTTATTATTATTATTATAAAAACAATAAATATATAAATAAATTTTTAAATTTTTTATTTATTATTATTATTAAAAATAATTTAAAGTATTTTATAAAAAATTATATGTTACTATCCACTCTATATAAAATAAATAAATCTATTCACATAATTTTTCGAAATAGTCACATCCATTAACCTATTGAATTCAAATCATTTCTCAATTTAATTAAAAATTAGGTAAGAATGATGATAATAACGGATGTTGTGAATTTGGTATAAGTTCTATTTAAAATGCAACAGAGAAACATTTCCAGGCAACAAAAGTGTAATGAGACACATCAATACTATAACATTATATGTAGCTTTTTTTAGTTGTGTACACTTACGTAGCTTATTTATTGTGTATACATTCATTCATGATTTTGATTTACTTTTATTTAATTGGATATTTAAGTAGTGTTGTAAAAAAATATGGTATTAATTGTAAAAATACCTTAACATTAATGATCATAAAAGTTTGTGAGGAAACACTTTCAAAAATTGGATCATGGGTTATGGCATGGGCATTAAAGGAGTAATCCAAAATTTTCTTATTAGCCATTAAAGAAAAAAAATGGCTACAAACCTCTATCACATATCAAGCACTCGTTGTTGAGGAGAGTGTTTGATCCAAATATGGGAAAACTAGTTTTGTTGTGCTAGCTCCCTCATCGGTATAATAAAAAATGTATTTAGGATCATCTCAAATTAACAAGTTGTGAAAGGGCTTATGTGTCAAGTTTAAGTGTCTTTTATGAGCAATTCATCAGTTAATTAGTTGTTAAAAAACACATATACAAAAAATAAATTGCAGAGAAATAACACACAACAAACACATTACACAATAGCTGATAACGTAGTTCATGCCTCCTAGGCTACATCTCCATGGACCTATTTCAATTGGTTAGGCCCTCTTTGGATTAATGGTCAATTCTATGATTACATGTACCTAAAGTGATCCAATGGCTTTGAAACCTACTCCATTAGATTCATAAGACCCAAAAACCTCAAAATAGACTCTCCAAGCTATGAAAATGATCTTCAAGTGGATTAAGCATGACCTCCTCTCCTAGTGGCCCTAAGCTTCTTTAATGTTAAAAGTGGAAACATCACTTATATAAATTCTCTAATGTCTTTGCAACCTCGAACCATCATGCTCAAATCATCCAAATTATCTAGGATTGACTCTTTTCTAAGCCAAAATTGGTCAAAAAATGCTCCATATATGCCTCATTCAATGATGACCTAGGAAACCCTAGTAAACCGGGAAAAACTCGAGTTAGCAATGCCAAAACTAGAGGTGGCGCCGAAAAATAGCGGACCCACCAAAATCGTGCCGCCGAATTAATCTCGGGATAATTAATTTTAAGTGCGGTTTAAGTGGAGGTTAGGTGCTCTAAGCACATTTTTTTTTAAATCCGCATTAAAAATGGTCTTAGTGCTAATGCATGTGATTAGGGGTTAATTAATCCCCCCATTATGGTTAACCTCCACACATTAAAATTTTAGACCTCGCCTTTGGTCGTGCATGTGTGGTAATGTGGTGAGGTGGTTGCCCCCCTCCTTACACCATCGGCTCAAGCCATATTACAATAAATATATGTGAAAGGCATATAGATTTAAGAACTTCCGTGGTGGTATAATATTATGACTAGTGGTTAGTGTGGGGGAAGTCATGGTTTGACTGCGACCTTTGCCCTTTCTCCAATACATAATTGTTTCCCTGGGACAAATTTCATGTAATTCCTATTGGGTTGGAGTTGTGTGTAAAGCAAAAAATTGTCAACTGTCGCCCGTATAGTCTCCATGAGTGGAGCATTCCCTTCCGCGTTCACATGGTTACAAAAACTCCACACAAGTGTAGTATCCCTAGCCGCCCACCACGCATACGAGTAGTAGTAAAAATAGAGGAGTAGCAAAATCTAAATGAAATCATCACCATGTGTCCCTCAAAATCAAATAATATTAATAATCCCTTCAAATGCTACAACTTACATTATTATGATCCTTATGAAAACTTGGTCGAGGATGCCCACGTTTTATACCCCCTCGGGGAACAACGGACATGGTTCTGTGGGTATGATAACCTCACTTGGCCATGCTTTGTCAGATATGATCACACAAACAAAAAAACAAACATTGGCCATGCTTCGTTGGTCATAGTCACACCACAAACAAACAAACAAACACGATAAATGTTATTTTGCATTAATTCCTTCACTTGGAAGAATGAACCAAAAGCATTACCCTTACATTCTCTACAAACATGAAAAACATCATTTTTTTATTCATTCCTTCACACGCAAACATGAACCACCCCATTACTGAACATTTATTCATTCATTTTCATTTTATTTGGGGAATTATTATTTTTAATATCATTCCTATGCAATGGTGTTGTATTTTAGTATTTTAATATTATTAAATATAATATAATTTTAAATTTTAATAATATTCTAAAATTTAATTTACAAAAAATAAAGTCAAATATAAAAATATATTCTAATTATATTCAATGTATTTCATTTGTTTTGGAAAATTATTTTTTGGTGAAAAGACTCCTAAAAACTCATCACAAGTTTACCACTTGTAAGAAACTATTTCAAGTTAATTAAAAGATTGTGTGTCTCATACCTCACAAATTTTTTTTAATTAAAAAATCTGAAGCGTTTCCCATACTTTATAAGTTACAAGGAGTCATTCATATTTAATTCATCCTTTCATCATTTATTACTAATAAAAGGTTCACCATTTTTTTGAAATTTGGTTTCTTTGATCCATAATCTATATAGAAATACTTTGGGTGATAATTACATACTTTCTTGTGGTATCATAGCAAGGAAACACGTTTAAATAGATGAAGAGAAGATCCAACTAGTTAAACTCGTATCTCCTAATTTGACTATAATAATGTACTTGTTATTAGTTTCAAAGGTTGCACTGGAACAAACGTCATGTAATTTCTATTGGGTTGGAGTTGCATGTAAAGCAGACAGATTGTCAACCATCATCCATATAGTCTCCATGAGAGGAGAATTCCCTTCGGTGTTCACTCGGTTACGAAACTCCACGTAAGTGGTGTATCCTAGGCGGCCACCACAGATACAAGTAGTAGTAAGAATAGAGGAGTAGAAAATCTAAATGACCTCATCGTCGTGGCTCCTTCAAATCAAATAATATTAATAATCCCTTCAAACTCCATAACTTACATTATTGTGATCCTTATGAAGAATCTATGTCCCGCGTTTTATACCCCTCACTCGAACAACGTACATGGTTGTGTGGGTAAGATAACCTCAATTAGCCATGCTTTGTCGGTCACGAGACACATAAAAAAAACAAACAAACATTGGCCATGCTTCGCTGGTCACATTCACACAAACAAACAAACAAACGTGATAAACATTATTTTGGATTCATTCCATCACACACAAGCATGAACAAGAACATTACTCTTATATTCTCTACGAACATGAAAAACATCGTTTTGGATTCATTCCTTCACACTCACACATGAACCACCCCATTCTCAACATTACCCTTACCTTCTCTCCATAAATCAATTTCAATATTATGAAATTTCATTTTCATTTTTATTTGGGGAATTATTATTTTTAATATCATTCTTATGCAATGGTATCAGATTTTTGTATTTTAATATAATATAATTTTACATTTTAAGAATATTCTAAAATTTAATTTACAAAAAATAAAGTCAAATATTAAAATATATTCTAATTATATTGGATGTATTTCATTTGATTTGAGAAACTATTTTTGGTCAAAAGATTCCATCTAACTCATCACAAGTTTACCAATTGTAAGCAACTATTTCAGATTAATTAAAATATTGTGTGTCTCATACCTCACCATTTTTTTTTAATTAAAAAAATGAAGTGTTTCCCATACTTTATAAGTTACAAGGAGTGATTCTTATTTAATTCATCTTTTCAAATTTATCACTAATAAGAAGTTCACCATTTTTTTGAAATTTGGTTTCTTTGATCCATAATTTGTATAAAAAGACTTTGAGTGATAATTACATAATTTCTTGTGGTATCGTAGCAAGGAAACACGTTTAAATAGATGACCCAACTAGTTAAACTATATCTCCTAGTTTAACTATAATAACATATTTGTTATTAGTTGTATTTTTTTATTAGTTTCAAATATTTCACCTTGGACAAAAGGTCATGTAATACCTATTGGGCTAGAACTACATGTAAAGCAACAAATTGTCAATTGTCAGCCCATATAGTGTCCACAAGAGGAGCATTCCCTTCCATGTTCACCCGGTTATAGAAACTCCACTGAAGTGCTAACCGAGGTTATCGTACCCACACAACCATGTTCGTTGTTCCAAGAGGACTATAAAATGAGGGCATCCTTGAAGACGATTCTTTCATAAGGATGACAATAACATAAGTTGTCGAATTTGAAGGGATTATTAATATTATTTGATTTGAGGTAGCCATGGCGATGAGGTCATTTAGATTTTCTACTCCTCTATTCTTACTACTACTCGTTAGGGAAAATATTGATCCACAAACGAAAGGATTAAACAGATTAGCCACCAATGAAGGTGTGATGGATGTTAATAAATACTGATTTTACGAAATTTTCTCACATTCCAATGGCCTATTTGTCCGGTTTGGTGTATTATAATTAACGATGAACGTAAAACAGCTTTATTTCGATTACAAGAACTCACACATCACAGAGCTTGGAAACCAAGGGTGTTGCTTTTGTCAAATTTAAACAGAATTGCCACAGTTGAAGGTGTGATTGATTTTAATAAATACCCAATTTTCCAATTGTTTTTACTTTCCAATGGCCTACTTGTCCGGTTTGGTGTATTATAATTAACACTAACTTTAAACTATTCATTTTGATTACTATGAAATGACACATAGAATCACAATCAAATAGAATTCAATCCATTTGAATTGTAGTTCGATCTATCATTTTTTAGTATATATGTTATTGTCTATATATGTTATGTAATATTGTTTAACTATTAATAATATGGTGAAAATTAATAATAGAAGAGTAAATTTCTACTTGAAGTTTTTTTATTCTTTAACAAAGTTACTAATGTTGGAATTTCTGTCATTTCAAACAACCGAGAGAAAACTAAAGTTTCTCTTCCAAACACAGTATAGATTATGTGAAATTATGTGGACAACTAATTAAAACCAAGACTTTTACAAAATTTGAAATACTTCAAAAATCGTTGTGTTCTGGATTACATTGAAAAAAAAATTGTTAACTCATCAGTACACAAAGTGTTCTCTTCAAAATTTATGTCACTACCTTTTTTCTTTCTATTCTACCTTCGGGCTTTAAAAAAGAAAAAATTAGACTACTGTCTACTACAAATTATATATATATATATATATATATATATATCCTAAGTTATCAAATAAACTTATACATGACATATAAATAAAACTTTATATATATTTAAGCCATTACATATATATATATATATATATATATATATATATATATATATATATATATATATATATATATATATATATATATATATATATAGTATATATATATATTTATCCTAAGTTATCAAATAAACTTATCACGGCATTAAATAAAACTTTATATTAAAGCCATTACATCAAGGTTCTAAAAACCTTAATACGTCACGACATATATCAAAATATATTAAACTTTTAACCAAGGTGAAAAAATTTATGAAACATTTTCGCGGATTTCAAAGACCCTTTATGCAATCAATTTAATAGTTCATCGCCTCAATTTTTTTTGTCAGATGACTAGACTTCAAAACTTGTGATCGGCTACCCATTGGTCCATGTCAGCGGATTCCAAATTGATTTCAAAATGCTTCAATATTTTATCACATCCATTTTTGGGCATGTTGATCAGTTCTTTTAGAGTTTGCGATCAGTGCGCTATTGGTTGGCAATTGTTGCCTTGGCAAAGGTGGGTTCCACACAAGTTGACGATGGTTGTATTCAAATTAAATCAACACACGCTAAAAAAAATTGTGGTTGGTGGAGTTTATGGCGCATAGGATAGAGTTTCTAAATGTCGGATGGCGTGGTTAAAAATCCATATATTTATTTTTTTCAAGGGCTACGCGACTTTTTAACATAAATTTGAACTTGCAGGTTTAAACTCGTAATTTGAATGCGTCGCTTGAGTGAGGATCAAGCCAAAATAATAATTGTTGTTGTTTGCGTCCTTTGAATTTCAATCAAAATAAAGTTTTTGTCCTCCTACACAGCTTTGCAGCTGGAATTAAATGTCCAACGCTCCCCTTTAATTACAATCGTTGCATTCTTCCATTCCTAGACATTTTCTTAAGTAATTAAAACTTTTATGCCCTAATGGTTTTTGTCAATATATCAAGCAAACTGCTCTTCTGTTCTACAATGTTTCAAAACAATTTCTCCATTGCTCACTAATTCCCCGATGTAGTGATACTTGGCATCAATGTGTTTCGTCCTCTTATGAAACACTAAATTCTTTTCGATAAAGCTATAGTCGAGCTATTATCACAATACATTTTTGTGACTTTTACCTATTCATGACACAAAATTCTCAACATTCTCCTGATCATCCATACTTCTTGACATGTTGCTGCTATAGCTGCCACATACTCGCCTCTGTTGTTGATAAATCCAAAATTGGTTGTTTCTTAGAAGCCCATGAAATGGCTCTTGATCCCATATGAAAAGCATATCTATAGGTGTTTTTCCTCGTCATCTATACTTCCAGCCCAATCATTGTCAAGATATCCAATCAATTCAAAATTTTATGAAGTGGTGTATAAATTACCATACCTCTTTGTTCCTTTCATATACCTCGTAATTTCTTTTTTGTTGCTTTCCAATGTGCCTCCTTTGGCCTTTCCATGAATCTGGAAATTAAACTCACAACATGCATAATATCCGGCCTAGTTGCGCTTAAGTACATAAGGTTGCCAACTATGCTCTTATACAAACTTGGATCAAAATACTTGATGTTGTCTTTTTTGCTTAATTTCAATCCCATCATTGTAGGAGTAATTGCTCCCTTGCAATCTTACATGTTAAATCTTTCCAAAACCTCTTTAACATACATTGCTTGAGAAATACAAATTTTATTTTCATTTTTCTATACTTCTATTCCTAAGAAGTATCTCGGTAATCCCATATCATCATTTCAAATAAATCCTTCATGATTGTTTTAACTCAATGAGGTAAGCATCATTACTCGTGAATATCACATCATCAACATACTAGAACAACAACCAGAGATCTTACCATCTTTGTCTTTGATGTATAATGTGGGTCTCTCCTTCACATTTCTCAAACCCATTTTCCAACAGATAGGCATCTATCCCACTAGCCATGCTCTTTGGTGCTCGTTTTAAGCCCACATGCTATTTTCTTCAACTCCGTATACTCTTGTCCTCTTGGCTTGCTTTCTTTATATCCCGTGATTTTGTTAACATATACCTCTTCCATCAATACTTCATTTAGGAATGTTGATTTCACATCCATTTGGTAAACTTTCCACTTGTATTGTGCTACTGTGGACAACACTCAATCTTACTATTTCCATTCTTGCAACCAATGCAAATGTTTCTTCATAATCTCTTCCTCTTGTCGCTTGTAGCCTTTGACAACAAGCTCTGCCTTGTGCCTTTCAATGTTACCTTCAACATTGTTTTTTGTTTTATAAACCAATTTTACCCCAATTACTTCCTTTACCTTTTGGGAGATCAAATAATTCCCATGTTTTATTTTTCTCTATGGCATTTATCTCTTCATCCATAGCATCTATTCATTTCTTATCTTTCACCGCTTCTTCAAAAATGAATAGGATCTTCTACATGACAATACAATGCAAATAAATAGTTCATACCTTCATTTTCTACCACTTACTCATAAATTTCTATTCAGACTTGTGAATTTGGTTCCCTCTTTCACTTGCAACTTGTGCTTGTAGAAGCACTCAAACTCGCTTCCCTTTTTGAAGTGCTTGGGGAATCACTTTCATAATTTCAAGGGTGTTCTTATACCTTCTTGTGGTGTCCCTTATTGTCCTTGTGTTGGTGGAGGTGGTGTTGCTAATGAGGAATGTCTTTCGCAATTTATTCTCTCCCATCATCATGAGACAAACAACTTTTAACATTCATTGTTTTCTCAATGCTTCCATCCCAAGCTTCTTCCTCAATAAATTTTACATCTCTCGCTTATCATAAATTTCTTAGTGGATGGGTTATACAATTTGTCATGCTTTGGATTCTTCATTATATCCAAAAAATATGCACTTCTCACCTCTATCACCAACATCTTCCTTAGCTGATCCGGAATGTGTGCATAAGCCACAAAACCAAAAAACTCTCATGTGGGTGGAAACTATTTTATGCCACCCCATGCTTCTTCTAGAACATTGTTCGAAAACTCTCTGTTGGGCATATATTCAAAACATATGCTACACAATGTACAACTTAAGCCCAATATTCATTTGGAAAATGTTTTTCCTTCAACATGCTTCTTACCATATCCATGATGATTCTATTTTTTCCTTTCAACGACTCCATTTTGCTGTGGTGTGTACCTTGTCGTAAATTGCTTATGAATCACATCATCTCTGCAAAAAATGTAGAAATTCTTTGGAGATACATTCTCCTCCTTTTGTCTCGTTCTCAAGACTTTATTATGTTTCCCACTTTGATTCTCTATAAGAGCCTTATAGTGGCGGAATTTCTCAAACACTTCACTCTTCAACTTCAAGAAATAAACCCATGTTTTTCTTATGTAATCATCAATGAAGTTCTGCATATAGTGGTTGCATGCTAATGATGGTGTTTGCATTGGTCCAAACAAATTTGAATGGACTATTTCTAAGGGTGCCTTTACCCTTATGCTCTTTCATGATGGAAAGCTTTCTATGTGTTGTTTGCCCAAGATGCAACCTTCCCATAGGCTATCTCGGATTGTCAATCAATGGTAATCCATTTAGCATTCTTTTCCTATGCAAAAAATTCAGACCTCCAAAGTTGAGATGTCCAAATCTCGCATGCCATAACCAGTTTTCATCCTTTGCTTCTCTTTGGAATGTCTCTAATGTCACTCATCGCCATTGTAGCTCCTTTATTTAAATATGCTCTCATCTTGAGAGGAAAAATTTTGTTTCTTTTCATATTTACTCGTGCAATGAATTTATTTTTCGGTGGTTTATCCATGATGGTTGCATACATCATCTTCAAAAAATACATTGTAGCCATTTTGAATGAGTTTTCCAATGCTTAAACAAAATTACATTTCATACACTCGATACATAATATACATCGATATGCTCTTCTTTTCTCATTTCTTTGTCAAGACACTTACTCTTCCTTTTTCCCATGATAGAGACCTTATCTGTCCGTCCCCAATGTTACTTGAGACTTTACATTTTTCATCAATCATGGAAAACATAGAAATGTTTCCAAATCATATGGTTGGTGCATCATGAATCTAGAAACCATATATCTTCATTGTTCCCTTCACCATATTACATGCTAGAAACAAATTTTTCTGGACTAATATTTTCCTTAGTAAAATTAGCACTTGGTCTACTACCCATGTCACTATGTTTCTTCCTACATTCATTGGCATAGTGCCCATAATTCTTACAAAGTAATGACATTGGACTTGGGATTTATCATACCTTTGTCCATGTGCTTGATTTTTTTCCACCTTGTTGGTTGTTGCCTTGGCTTTGGTTCTCGATTTTAATTGCTGCCCTCTTCCATTAGTATTTGTAAGGATGTTTCTTCCACTTCTTTTTTTGGCTTTTGTCTCTTCCTTTTTCTCCGCAGGTTTCCTCTGCCTTGACCTCTTCCTCTTCCAAAAGACATTTGGGTCTTGAAGGAATACTCCAAAGATGAGTTTGCTATTCTTCCCAATCATTGTTCATGTGTCATCAATGATGCATGAAGCTCATCAATTGGAAACTTTGAGAGATCCTTTGTCTCTTAAATGGTTGTGACTATCACATCAAATATTGAGGGTAAGCTCCTCAATACTTTCTCCACTATTCTTCTTTCTTATATATGTCTCTCCATGAGATCTAATTTGGGTAAACAACCCAATCAACATTGTGAAGAATGAATCTATTATATCGATTATTTCATGCAAATTACTTTAAAATCTCTTCTCATTAATTGAGGCTTTGTTGTCTTTACCTTCTCCATACCTTGGTAGGTTGTCTAGAGAGTATCCCATGCATCCTTGGACCTCTTGGTCGCTATAATCCTTGGAAATACACTTTCATGTACTACTCGGATAGAGATAGAAGAGGGCTTTTGAGTCCTTCTTCCTATTACTCTTATGTAAATATTTCTCTGCCCGTGTTAAGGCATTAAATTCTTGTTCATCTGCTGGTTCTTCTAAACCATCTTCAACTAGCTCCCATAAATCTTGAGAGGCAAATAGGGCTCTCATTGTGATTGCCCAACAGTCATAGTTCTTCCCATTGAACTGTGGGAGTTGAGTATTTCCATACTCGTGCTTGTGCTGGCTCCTGCCATTGCTAGCTCACCGAACCGTGATTTTAAACTTGACTGTGTTTCTTAAATGAACCTTGTCACTTCTAAGAGATTAAACTCTATCTTCAAGAGACTTCTTTGATCGCACTCTTTAAAACAAACTCAAAAAAAACTCTATTTTTGGTAAATACCTTGTTTTGTTGAGCCTTCACACTGCTAGGAGAAAACTTCAACAACCTTCTTCTTCCTTCGACTTCTTTGGAAAATGCAAAGAGATTGGACTAGCTCTTATACCATGTTGGAATTTCGAGTTATTTCAAACAACCGAGAGAAAACTAAGTTTCTCCTCCAAACACAAAGATAATCCAAATAGTATGTGGACAAAGATGTGAGACAAGAATACTATTTCATAAAACCAAGATCAGTTACAAAATTTGAAATTCTTCAAAACTCGTTGTGTTCTAGATTACATTCAAAAAAAATTATTAATTGCTACACACGCATGTTCTCTTCAAAATTCTATCTCACTACCTTTTTCCTTCTATTCTCGCCTTCTAGCTTTAAAAAAGAAAAATTAAACTACTCTCTATTACAAAGTTTATCTATATATATATATATATATATAGACAAATTGTCTCATAAAAAATGAAAGTGTTCAAAATTGGTTGCAACACTGAACAAAATCTGGAAATATCTCACGTCACGTGATGTCTCGGTTCCTATAGGTTCTCAAAACCAAGGTCATATGCAAAGGTTATTAAGGTTTGGAAATGCTCAAGTAAACTCCAAAAAAAGGTCGTGTTTAACTTGGTTTAACTTTTCGACGCTTTTATCAAGAAATTATATGTCGAAAAGTGATTTTTGTTAAAGGTTGGTGGAGGCCAATCATTGGTTGGCACGTGGCCTTAGGCCTAATGGTTTTATAAAAAGAAATGGGTCAAGGCAAAATTTTTGGTTATTGGAAGGTCGGGTCACCTCTGCACCCATTCGGGTCACTCTGCACGCATTCAGGTCACCCCTGCTCGCATTTGGGTCACCCCGCACGCATTTGAGTCGTGATGCTCACATTTGGGTCACCCTCGCATGCATTTGGGTCATAGTGCGTGCGTTCGGGTCGAGTGCCCTCTACACGCATTTGGGTCACAGTGCACGTGTTTGGGTCGATGCACGTATCGCACGAGTTGAAGCTTTATCCACTCGCAATTGACAATTAGCGGCATTTCCGCATGTGAACACAATGGCTAACCACCACATTAAATTTTACCACTAATTTTGGGGTGGAGTCCGCCATTTCCAACGGGTTTTCCAACTTTTGTCGACATTAACTGGAGTTCCTCCATTTTTGGAGGAGGTTTTTGAAACACATTGGGAAAATTTATGTTTCTACCATAACTCCCTCATTATTGAACCAAATTGGACAAAAAATATTTAGTAAATTTTGGGTCTCTTCGATCTCCCGAGCACTTTTTCATAGGTTTCAGTTGAATGGAGGTGATCTTTCAGCATATTTTGCTTCAGGGAAGATGAAGGAGCCATTACGACCACCATGAGACAAATTCAATTTGAGGCCCAACTAGGGGAGTTAGATTCCTTTTCCAGAGTTCCAATAGGCTAAATTGGATAGTTTGGATGTTTCTGAATCCGATGAGATGGTTTACAAAGCCTTTAGATAATGTTTGAAGGCCGAAAATATTCAGTAAAGTTCCGAGGGGTCATTAGTGCCATCTTTTGTCGGGCAGTAATGCAGGGGCTTAGAAAGAGTTGTTTTGAGACCATATGCAAGAACATTGGTCATTATTGATTGAAAAACATCATTATGAATATATTTACAGAGGTTTCAACAAGTGTCAAAGACTTTTAGAGGTCGAAAAACGTCAAGCAGAGACATTTTCATTAACCCTAGTGCCAAGGGGTGCCGATAGGTGATTGAGGGAGAAACCGAGAGAGATGGAGGCTATTTTTGATGAAAAAAAACTCTATATTGACTATTTCAGTCATTTTTGGAACCAAATGGAAGTGGTTTTCAGAAAATATTTTTGACAACTTTCGCTTAAAAAGCCGATGTGAAGTTCTGGGCAGCTCCTAGGCAAACCGTGGGAGGATGAAAGATATTTGGGGGAATGTGCTGTCTCAATTTGAGAAATTTATCAATTGATATTTTATGTATGATGTATAATGGATATAGAAGGAGTTGTTTCAATGACATAAATAGAATTCTCGAGGATTTTGTGCCATTTAGAGCTCGAGTGGCTAGGCACACAAATGTGAGAATCGTGTCAACAAGAGCTCTAAAAGTTGTTTTAAGAGTTTGGACAACCTATTGAGGGATATTTATGGTATTTTCAGTCCTTTGGATCATTTTTTTACTCATTGGAATTAAGTATTTACTTTGTAAAAAAGCTTACTATAATCCCAAAGAGCCGAGTCATGATGACAAAGCTCAAAGGAGACGAGTCCACGAGATTTCTGGTAACTCCTAGATTAAAATTGTTGTTATGTTTGAATGATTATTTGTTGCATTATGTCATTTTCATGCATGAATTAAGTTAAGCAGAAAAAATGAAATTAAGACACATAAATAGTAAAAATTCATACACCACTTTCAAGTAAATAACTCGCAAAATTGTCAAGTACAAGGTAGATCATTTTAATTATCAGTGGTAGGTTCATGAAATACATACAAGTTATCCGTACCATTTTCGTATCGTGTTTGTATCATAGCACTTGGTTGCCGATTGACATAGCAAGCTTGCTTGATTGCATACGCTTGAAAGGTGTTTAAACTGTGTAAAAGATTGATTGTTTTACATGCTTCAAAACTGATTATTGCTTGAGATTTGGGGATAGCTACCGATTAGCTAAGTCTTGAGAGAGAAAAAAAGGAAGAAAGGTCAAGGCTTTTCCTTACACCAAAGTACCTTAAGGTCTCCATTGGAACACAAACCCTCTCGACAATTGTTTGTTAAGAAGTTTTGGAGTTTGTTTGTTGTTTGGGCTCTTGAATAAGAGTTTGTCTTTACGACCCATTTGGTTAAAAAGATTTGTCATTTTTTTTGAAAAGCTTTGAGAAATTTTTTCGAAGTTAATTTTTTCATCGACGTCATAATTAAAACTTATACAAGTGAATTTTCCTCCTTCACAAGATTCTTCAATGATGATATGAAGTATGACTTTATTATATTGAAGGATATGGTGCGAGATTTTGTTTTGAGGACAAAAGAGAAAGCACTGAACTTTGTGAACAGCTTGTTTGCCATGAAGGAAGAGAAGGAAAAAATTCTTCAAAAAATTTCATGATATGGAGAGGCAAATTCATCAAGCCCAGTGCTTTTGACCAAGAAAATGCATGAGGAAGAGGTAATCCATTCGACTTGTCTTTGGTTTCCCTCTTAGAAAGATGTGTTGGTTCTTTTGAAAAACATACAAGAGGTATAGGGTCCAAAATAATGATTAAAATGGGCTACGAAGGCAAGGGATTAGGCAAACATGCACAAGGCATGGTTAATCCCATTTCAGCTGAGGAACAACCCAAGAATATTGGTCTTGGTGATATGCATATAATGGTGAAGATTCCATAGCCATGAAGGCATGTGATGCTACTACGCAAAGATAACTTTTATTCCAAGTTCTAAGATGAAAATATGTCAAATTTGTTTCAAAGATGATTGGAATTGATTTAAGCCTTTGTTGCGTAAAGAAGATGGAAGACGTAAAATGGAAAACATGTAGCTTATGGTGAGCATGCAAGGTCAAACTATTTTCAAGACAAGAACGGTGATGTTAGTCTCCAAATGAAAGTCGTAGCATCTACTAGTTCATCTTCTCATGAAGACAAAAAGGATGAACATTCAAAGCAAGACAAGAGGTATAAAGCTTTCATGATCAATTTGATTGTGTTTCTGCAAAGAGCATGATAATTTTGCATGCTTAAATGGAAGAAACATTTGTTGTACATATTGTGGTCGATTTAACCATGATGCTTCGAGATGTTGGATGGGGAAGAAAGCATACAGAAGTAGATGAGGCAAAGACAACTTTCAAAGAAGTTGCATGAGCTTTGCACATTTTTCCAAAAGAGGGGACATGTTGTCTCTCATTGTTGGACTTTCGCATCCAACTAGTCATCCAAAGCACATGCAACGAAGAGGACAGAAATATTTGCTGCAAGTGGAACTGTGGATTCCATTATTGATGTGAAAATGGAAGATTCACATGAGGAAGAGTTTACAAACGAAGATTTCGGCATGGAGGTGGATTGCGAAAGAAGTGGATGGACTTCTTAACACAAGTAAGAAATACTCCTTTGTACATATGCACATTTCGGTTGAATGCATGTATTTTCGTTGAAAATTTTGATGCAAGATTGCATATAAATGCAATCCAGCTTGAAGGAATTTCTTTGTTGTTACAAAATTTCATCGTGGAGGTGTAAAACAAATGAGTATCATACTCACATATATTGCAGCAATATCTTTTTAGTTCAACTCTTTAGTCACCCACATGTTTTTGGGATTATGTACTTGTTGGTACTTGAAAGGAAGAGTTGAAGGTGTACATGTGCATGGAAGTTGTATGTGTAAATAGCTAAATCTATGAATAGGTTCATTGTACATTGATACATGCAAATGTGTTTGTCAAGATGTATCATGTTTTTTTATCGACTTGTGTCGATTGTGTCGCATATGTTTGTCAGACTTGTGTCGATTGTGTTGCACACATTTTACATTGATTTTGTGTCAATGTGTAGCACATTTTATGACAACTTGTTGTTGATGTCGCATGTTGCACGATTTATGTTTGAGCCACCTTGGATCATTGATCAAGGCAACGATGTTCAACTACCTTCCGCAAATTTCTCGCGTAAATTTCTCGAGTGAATGAAGTAAGACAGCTTCGATAAGAGGATAAGCATCGAGGAAGGGAAGTGTGAATTGCTTTTCGAGTTGTGGTTCAAAGTCACTAGCCATGCAGGGAAAGTGTTTCGAGGCTGAAGAGAAGAGGGTGAAATATTATTATTTGTTGTGCAAATCAGCTCAAAGTATTCCAAAGAGCTTTTGGGGGTCCAAAAGCTTCTCATTTGGGAGGTGTGATTAGGAGATCATGTCCAAGATAGGCAAATTGCTCAAAAAAAATGAACGTGTTCAAAATTGATATCAACCTGAACAACCCGGAAAGGTCTCATCAATGTGATTCTGGGTGTCATGAACGGTTCTCAAAACCGAGGTCGTATGCAAAAAGTTTATTGAGGTTTGAAAACGCCCAAGAAACTCCAAAAAAATGATCTGTTTGACTTGGTTTGATTTTGAAATTTTAGCAAGAAATTATATGTTAAAAGTGATTTTTGCTAAAGGTTGGTGGAGGCCAATCATTGGTTGCCACGTGCAAGCCTCAATGGTTTTAAAAAAAGGGGTCAAGGCACTTTTTGTTATTGGAAGGTCGAGTCACTCTGCACGCATTCGAGTCACTCGCATGCATTAGTGTCACCTCGCCCGTATTCGGGTCACCCCGCACGCATTTAGGTCACAGTGTCCCGCATTCAAGTCACCCGTGCACCCATTTGGGTCATAGTGCACGCGTTCGGGATCTGGGCGCCTCTCGCACGTGTTTGGGTCATAGTGCACGCGTTCGGCTAGTGCACGTATCGACAGAGTTGAAGCTTATCCACTAGAATTTGACAAACGTTAGCGGAATTTCTGCATGTGAACACAATGGCTAACCACCACATTAAATTTTACCACTAATTTTAGCGTGGGGTCCGCCATTTCGACTGGGTTTTGCCAACTTTTGTCAACATTAACGGTAGTTCCTCCATTTTTTGGAGGAGGTTTTTGAGGCACATTGGGAAAATTCGTGTTTCTGCCATAACGCCTCATTATTGAACCGAAATTGGATAAAAATTTTAGTCAAATTTGGGTCTCTTCAACCTCCCGAGCACTTTGGGATAGGTCTTTAGGTCGAAATGGAGGTGAGCTTCGAGCAATTGCTTCAAGTAAGATGAAGGAGTCATTGAGGCCACTATGAGACAAATTCAGCTCGAGGCCTAACGAGGGAAGTTAGAGTCCTTTTCCAGCAGTTCCAATACGCTAAATTAGATGATTAAGATGTTTTGAATCTGATGGGATGGTTTACGTAGCATCTCGTAGAGAAATTTTGAAAGCCGAAAAGCTTCAGAAAGAAGTTCTAGCGATCATTAGTGCCATCTTTTGCGACAAAGCAACAATACGGTGGCTTAGAAAGAGCTATTTGAGACCATATGCAAGAGAAAATGGCCATTATTGACCGAAAAATCATTATGAATCTATTTAAATAGGTTTTCAGAAAATGTTAAATAATTTTAGCAGTATAAAACTAAGAAAGACATTTTCATTAACCCTAAGGCTAAGGTGCCGATAAGTGATTGAGGCGAAACCGAAGTGTACCGAAGGATATTTTTGATGAACCAAAACTGTAAATTGACTATTTCAGTCATTTTGGAACCAATGGAAGTGGTTTCAGAACATTTTGAGAACTTTTTGAACTCAAAAATATGATGTGAAAGTTCTAGGGAGCCCTGGCAAAACCGTGGAGGATAGTCTATTTCGGTAATGCAATGCTCAATTTGAGCAAATTTATCAATTTATATTTGATTTATGATGTATATTGGATAAAAAAAGAGTGGTTTTCAGATGACGAGAAATAGAATTTTCGAGGGAGTTTTGTGCCATTTAGAAGCTCGCAGTGGCTTAGTGCACCGAAATGCAAGGAATCGTGTCAACAAGAGCCTAAAGTGTTTTCGTAGTTTGGACAACCTATTGAGGGATATTTATGGTATTTTTATCCTTTGGATCATTTTTTGTATTCATTGGAATTAAGTATTTACTTTGTAAAAAAAACTTACCATAATCCCAAAGAGCCGAGTCATGATGACAAAGCTCAAAGGAGACGTAGCCCATAGATTTCGTGTGAACTCCTAAATTAAAATTGATGTCTTGTTTGAATGATTATTTTCTTTGCTTTATGTCACTATCTACATGTTAAATTATAGATAGAACAAATGAAATTAAGACACATAAACAAAGAAAATTCATACACCACTTCAAGTAAATAATTTCGGAAAATTTTCAAGTACAAGCTAAATCATTTTAATTAAAACTGAGTGGCAGGTTCTTGAAATACATACAAGTTATTGAGACCATTTTCAGATCACTTGGTGGAGGTGGGTTCCATGCAGGTTGACGTGGTTGTATTCAAATTAAATCAACGTGTGGTAAAAAAAATTGTCGTTGAGTGGAGTTTATGGCGCATAGACAGTAGTTTTAAATGCCGGATGGCATGGTTAAAACCCACATATTTATCCCGTCGCAAGGGCTATGGCCTTTTAACATAAATTTGAACTTATAGGTCTAAACTCTAATTTGAATGTGCACGTGAGGATCAAACCAAAATAAGAATTGTTGTTGTTACCTCCTTTGAATTTCAATAAAAATAAATTTGTGTCCTCCTGCATAAGTTTGCAATTGGAATTAAATTTCCACCAACTAGGTCAAATCTCCTCGAAAAACCTAAAATGATGTAACAAAGTCACTCGAGTCGAATCTCCTTAAAACCTATAATAATCAACACATACATATCTAAAGTCTCTGGATCAATTTTGACTGCAGATTGCGTGGTTAAAGAAAAATGTGGAAACCTTTCTTCGCTGATCGAGTTAGGTAACTCTGAAAAATATAAATTTTATACATAGTGCACCGGTAGTTATAAGTGTGCATTATCATATTTTTACAAGCCGCATTACCACATTGAAAAAATCAAGCGAAATAATAATAATGGGACTATTTGACCATCTTGCCTCTAGCCAGCGACTATTACACATCTCCACAAATGAAGATCCAATATGAGTCTCCACATCCGAATATCCAATCTACATCTCCAGCAAATCTAAAGTTACAATCTATTAATCAAAGCAAATATTATCTCCCTGCGACGAAGCAAAACTTCTCAAACACTTAATCATTGGGTTGGAACACATATTTCATTAAATTTTGAATAAAAAGTAGTGGATCTAGAATTTCATTATAACCAAAAAAATCAATTCTAGTGATGTTCTTGTGATAAAAATTTTCCAATTTTAATGAAATATATGTTTTGGGCTATTTTCTTGCCATTTAATGCTAAAATCATTTGTTTGGTTTGGTGGTTATTATGTCTGATAGGATTGCAAAGTCCAAAACATGTTTTGGGTAATTATGAGGGGATTTACTAGCATTTAATGCTAAATTGTTTAGTAGGTGTGGTGGTTATTAGGCTACTTAAATATGTTAGAATATTAGTATGTGCTTTAAGTTTTATTTTCATGAAATATGTCAGAATATTCATAATAGTATGTGAGTTATGGTTTATCTCCAAATTGAATGCATGGAAAAAATTTTAACTTCCCATAGGATATGTTAGAATATTCATGTTTCATAGTAATGGTTAGGTTGATATTTATAGAAAGTTATTTATACTCATTTAAGTTAAACTAATTAAGAAAATGTAGTATCAACATTTTTTCATATTGAGCATGTGGTTTTATAAGTGATTTTATAAATCACTGCTCAGATCCATCTAGCATCCCAGATCTATCAAGTCGACGAGTGATCAAATCTCTGCAAGGTGCAAACCGCTTTTTGAGTGAAAAAACTTGAGTAAAGGTTTGCACCTCAAGAGATTTTGATCCCTCTCAGTGCTTTGATATATCCGGATTTAATATGGATCTAGGTTGGTTTCTGACGCAGTGCGTCATGAAAAATCTATTGATAATATAAGGAACATATGATTAATTTTATCAATAATATGTAAATACATCTAATATTAAATATAACCATTTTAAATATGCTAAATATGTTTTAAATTTATCGATTCATTTTAATTTTAGATTTTCTTAGTTACCCTGAGTTTGTTGAGATGATAAATATTGTAAAATAACTCTTAACGATGAAAAAAGATGAAATAAAATCTTTGAATGCAATGTGACAATGTAATAATATTGAATGATAGAAAATGTGAATAATAAGAATGTAGTAGAGTACAAATAGCTTTCATTTGTGATCAAATATCAAAACTATTTTCTTCTACTATTCTTATTGTCACCCTTGTTAGTTTTGTCATATTTTCATATCGATTATATGAAAAAAGACAAGCTGAAATCATAAACCATTTAAATATTTAGCTCGAGCTATTGTAGTAAAAATCATACCTTGTCTCTATTGCTCTCCAATATTATTAAGTTTAATTACTATAGCAGAAAAATAAATCTACATTGTCAATGATTATTTGTGTTGTACACCGAGATCAACACAAATTATTAATCCAATGACTTTAAAATTAATGTACCATCATACATTCAATTACATCAGATCATAAATCAACATATACACTAAAATCAATGCATCTAATGCAAAAAATCAGATAAGATTATAAAAACAACATCTCCACTCGAAATCAATGCATCTAATGCAAGTAATCAAATAGTGATTAGAAATCAACATCTACACTCAAATCAATGAATCTAGTGAATGTAATCAAACTAAGATTAGAAATCATCATATACACCGAAAATCAATGCATCTAGTGCAAGCAATCAAATAGGATTATAAACCACCATCTACACCGAAATCAATGCATCTCAAGAAAGCAATAAAATAGGATTAGAAACTCGTGATATAATGAAATAAATTCATCTAGTGTAAGAAATCAAATATATGTAGGAATCAACATCTACATTGAAATTAATGCATCTAGTGGAAGCAAATCAAATAAGATTAGAAATAACCATATACGCTCGTAATCAATGCATTTAGTGCAAGAAATCAAATAGGAATAGAAATCATCTACATTGAAATCATTACATCTAGTGCAAGTAATCAAATATCATAAGAAATCAAAATCTACACTAAAATCAATGCATCTAGTTCAAGAAATCAAATACGATTAGAAATCACCATCTACACCGAAATTAATGTATCTATTGCAATAAATATTCTTCCCTCTCTCCCCCTCCATATAGGTCGATATGTCCCTCCATATCTCCTTCTTTGTCTCTTTATCTCACCCCCACAAACACACACTCTCTCTCACTCCATATTTATCAATCTCTTTGTCCCTCCCTCCCTCTATCTCCATCATATCTCTTCTTTCTCTTCACCTTCCATCTATATCTCTATCTCCCTTTTGTCTCTCTATATCAACCCAAAACATACACTCTCATTCTTCAATCTATCTATCTCATCTATCACTTGCTCTTGCACTCCCTACCTCTCTCTCTCTCTCTCCCCCTTTCCTCCCTCTCCCCGCTTATATCTCGCTTCCCTCCTACTATCCTCTCTCCCTCTCTTTACATATTCCTTTCTCTCTCTCTCTCTCTTTATCTCTCTCTCTCTCTCTCTCTCCATATTTCACACTCTCTATATTTATTCTTACCTCCCTCTCTCTCCATCTCCATCATTATTTCCACTACCTCTCTCCACTCTCTCTCTCCTTTCTCTCCCACCTGTCTCTCTCTCTATATTCACCTCCCAAATTTTGTTTAATGTATGCCTCTCTCTCTCTCTCATCTCCTTCTCTCCTCCCTTCTCTCCATCTCTCCTTCTTTATCTCTTTATCTCACCCCAAACATACACACTCTCTCTCCATCTCTCCCTCGTCACTTCCTCTCTCTCTCCACATGTTACTCTCTATGCATTTTATCCTACGTCTCTCATCCTATCTCCCTCCCTCTCTCCTCCTCTCTTTCAAGTCCCCTCTCCTTTCCTTTCTCTCTCTCTCCCTTTCTCTCCTACCTCCCTCTCTCTCTCCCACATCACTCTCTCTCTCTCTCTCTCTCTCTCTCTCTCGTTCCCATACAATCCTCTCACTCCTCCCTTCACTCTCTTTCTCTCTTTTCAAGTCCTCTCTCGTTTTTCATCTCTCTCTCCCTCTCTCTCTCTCTCTCTCTATCTATCTCTATCTCTATCTCTATCTCTGTATGTATGTGGCTCCCCTCTCTCTATTTTCCATTCAATCATCTCTCTCCCTCTCTCTCTCTCTCTCAAATCTTCTCTCTTTCTCCATCACTCTATCTCTATCTCCAACTATGTTACTATATCCCTCCCTTTCGTCTCTCTTTCCTTCTCTCCCCCTTGTCTCAATCACTCCTCCTATGTCTCTTTATCTCACCCTAACATACATACTCTCTCTCCATCTCTCCATTTGTCACTCCCTCTCTCTCCACTTCTCCTCTCATCTGTCTTCTTTCTCTCTCTCCTCGCCCTCTCTCTCCCCTCCCCCTCGACCTCCATCTTTATGTCTCCCTCTCCCTCTCCCTCTCTTACCCTTTCTCTACCTCGCTCTCACTCTCTCTCCCTCTCTCTCTCTCTCTTCATTCCTCCTCTCCCCTCTCCTTCATTTGTCTCGATATCTCCTTTTTCACTCCGGCTATTTCTCCACCTCTATCATATGTCTTCGTTCTTCCTCCATATATATATATATATATATATATATATAAGATTTAATATTGTATTAATATAACGTTATTAAATTTAATAATAATATTAATAATAATATTTTAATATTAATGTTAAGGGTTAATAATGTTTTTTTTGTAGTGCTATTATTATTAAGTTGGTCCATAGGCTTCATATATAATGAGATATTGATTTCTACTCCTATTTGATATAATTTTATTTATTTACCTTACCTTTTTATACCTTATTGGGACCGTGGTGTTTGGCTCCATGGTATTAATAATAATTGTCCCATGGTATTTGGCCCATAAGATTCACCTAAATAAAACCTCTTTTTTGAGTTTTTGTAAATACAAAGAGATTTATGGAGTAAATATAAAAAAGAAGTTTTTATTTATTTACCATACCTCCCGTAGCAAGTAGAAAAAGAGGTTTTATTTATTTACCATACCTCTAGTTTACCATACCTCTAATTTACTATATCTCTTTTTTTTAGTGTTCTTAAAACTCTTCATATTTTAAATTTATATTGTTTAAATTTATTTTTAATTGTTTATTTATATGGTTATCTTAGTTATTTTTGTTAAAGCTTTAGATTGTATAGTGGCTTCACAACATACTTTGACACATCCCGGTCATAATGGGTTGTAGGGTTAATAATGTTTTTTTTGCATGCTATTAATAAAAATTTAGTCCATGGTATTTGACCCATATGCCTTTACTTTATTTACCATGCCTCTAATTTATTTATATTTTTATTTATTTACCATATCTTTTTTTAATGTTCCTAAACCCTTCATATTTTGATAAATTTAATTTTTAATCAATTTTTAATTGTTTATTTATATGCAGTTATTGCTTAAGCCCACATTATTGAGTTTTTATTGAAAATTTTATTTAATTTTTTGTTATTTTGGCTTCTGTACATACTTACACATCGAGATATCTCGCGCAGATGTATCATATAATTAGATGTTGATTTCTAATCCTATTTGATGTATTTTTATTTATTTACTACCTCTTTTTACTACTTTTATATTTATTTATTTACCATACCACTTTTATAAATATGGTATTTGGCCCACGGTATTTGTCCATGGTATTTGACCCATACGCCTTTAGTTTATTTAACATACCTCTAATTTATTTATATTTTTATTTATTTATCATATCTTTTTTTAGTGTTTGTAAAGCCTCTTTCATATTTTGATAAATTTATTTTTTAACGAATTTTTGAATTGTTTTATTTTATATCGTTTTCGAAATTATTGTTTAAGCCGACAGATTATTGAGATTTTATTTTTAATTGTTTCTTTAGTTTTTGTTATTTTGGATTCATACTGCGGTGTCATATCAAGTTGTAGAATGCGCTTCTCCGCCCAATGAGAAGCCTCATGATATTAGTTCTTGATATTATAAAGAAACCCATTTACAATAAAATTTTTTATTAAAGTGATAATATATTTTCATAATTAAAAATTTTGTTATATGAGTAGGCTAGTTAACTACTACATTCAACTTTTTTTGTGTAAGTCGAAGATCTTTGGTTGGCTCAGCTAAACACATTCAGCAAAAATCCTAAAACTTAACAACATTGATGAAGAAATTGAAGACAACAATACAGACATCACAAGAAAAAACGTAATTGAAAATCTGGAAGAAGATGACCATAATATTACAAACATTGCAAGCAAAAAGGTATTTGAAAGTCTGGGAGAAGTTGAGCACAATCACACAGACATTGCAAGAAAAAACATATTTGAAATGCTGGGATAAGTTTAGCACAATAATGCAGACATTACAAGAAAAAGCATATTTAGAAGGCTGGGAAAGTTGACGAGAATAATATAGACATTGCAAGAAAAAGCATATTTGAGAGGCTGGGGAATTTTCATGATGCTAATAACAACTTTGATGGTGAAACTCCCTGGAAGAAACAGAAAGGTCTGAACAAATATTTCAAAATTTTGGCAAAATTTGTTATTTCTTGATTTATTACTAATCCACTAATTGGGTTAATGGCTTTATAAAATATACTACAGAGATATAGAGCTTACTCTCCACCTTCACACTATATGGAAACTATAGAATCACAAGTGGCACTCGGAATATAAGCGAGAACTTCCTGCAAATCCCTGGTTATACGTCCTTGCCCGAACAAAGCCTAATGGAAGGCCGGGCATAACCCGCAAAGTATAACTCAATCATAAACAAAGCAAAAATAAAAAATTATGTGTTCGATAGGTTAGGGGAAAAGATTGATCCACAGACGAAAGGATTAAACAGAGTAGCTGCCAATGAAGGTGTGATTGATGTTAATAAATACCCATTTTACCAAATGTTCTTACATTCCAATGGCCTATTTGTCTCGTTTGGTGTATTATAATTAACACTAGCTTTAAGTTATTTATCTTGTTTACAGGAACAAACACATCACAGAACTCGGACACAAAGAGTCTTTTTTCGTGTCAAATGTATAACAAATCTTTCTTTTCCTATCTCGATATATCTCAATGATAATTTATAAACAAATTTTCAGTTAAAATTGCCTCTGCAACCTCCAAGGCTAACAAATTTGTCTGCCTTCAAGGATTTAAATACCTTCATTTCTATAACAATAGTCTGCTTGATAAAGAAGAGACTTGGTTCTGAAACAAATATATTTCTTGATGCACTAATTGTTTCAAGGTCCATTATGGGGCAACCAGTCAAACACTAGCTAAGCATTTCATGCCATGTGGAGAAGCGTCCTCCGTTAAATTTCTAAATAATATTTCAACTGGTCATCCAACCGAGTAACTTGCTGTAGTTCTCAAGCATTTTCTCCGCATTATATTCATATTTATGTTGTTTCATATTCATATATCTGAAGTCACGTAGAGATAGAGATGCAGTGGTTTTAATTTTGTAGATATCCATTACAGGGAATGTGATTGTTGAATTTTCTTCCAAAGAAGCAGCACACATAGCCCCGAGTATGGATGGTTCAACATTTATGTACAGAATATTACAGGTAATGGTGTAATGTTATCATGCATTTTCATAATGTATGAAATATCTATTTTCTGATCCATTACATGAAAGTATTAATTATCTATGTGTTTCAAATCAACTAATGTGACTCATCTTTCTCTTACTAATTCGACAAATGAAAAAGGTTGTTCAGTCTCTGGCTCAGATGAGAGCATGTTCAATATTCTCGCAATTTGCAGTGGACAACAGATTCATCAATAACGAATAACTTGGCCAACACAAGAAACCCTCCACGAAGAACTAATATAACAAATTTAACAAGACCTCTGGCTGTAGACAACAGCACCTCGCAATTTCCAGTGGAGAAGAGATCCATCAAAAAACTAATATCTTAGAGAACCCAAGATACCCTTGCACCAAACAATGATATAGCAAAATTCAACAAGACCTATAGCTAAGAGTGGCATAAGCAAATTCAACAAGACCTATAGTGAGACAAATCAACAGGACCTTGCAATTTCGAGAGAGAGATCCATCAACAACTGATAACTTAACAAAGCTCAATAAACCCCTGCATCACAAAATAATGTAGATAATTCAAGAAGACAACCCACTTCTCAAACAAATCCTCCACAGTAATCAAAATACATCTTTGGAAGTTCTAGTTTTGATTGAAGGAATGTTCCGATTATTATATTTTTTGGGGACATTTCTTTTGCTTCTGGTTGGGCAAGTAGACATAAACCTATAAACACGACGTGTCCAAACAATCCAACAACCACCTCAGCACATTGCAGTGGGGGCAAAACACACAACATTTCTTTAGTTAGATATTATTTTTAAGTGTTCGAAGTAATGGAGAAAGCTAAAACTTAGATTATTGTTATAATGAGGATAGGTTTGGGAATCTAATCTTAGACCTCATATCCTAATATCTACGTGAGTGGTTGAAACCATTCCATTAGTGTGAAAGCCTATATATTTGAGGCTCACCTAACTCAATGGTTAGTTCTTGTATGAGCTGTTTGTACACTCTCCAAGTTCTCAGCTAGAGAGCCATTTAGCTTAATAGTTATTATACTCAGATTTATCATGCACGTAGCTTTAGCTAGAAGCTGGATGAGTTTGTATGTCCATAAAGATAGAGTGGTGAAGTGTTGTAGTTGCGTAGAGGATCAATGTTGTTGCATGAAGATCAGCTGAGTTTCGTGCCGCTTGGTTGGTGGCAAATCCGTGGGTGTAAGAGCCATCATCGTGAGCCAATCGTCAAGAATTAGGAAAAGGCGAGGTCGAGAAGATCCGTGAACCGCATCGATAGGATCCTTAGCAGAATCGGTGCTTGACGGGTTTGTAAGCCCATCCGATTTCGAGAAACAATCAAAAGATAGCAACTGTAGCTGCCATAAACGACCATCGTCGCGTCCTCAGAAAAAAGTTGAGCAGCCTGCAGAGTTAGCACCATATCAAGAGGAGATCCACTCGATAGCGAGTCTAAGGGAGCTGCATGGGGACGCAAAGGTGGCGCAGAGGAGACGGAGGAAACTCACTTCTCCAGCTTTGTCGATTTGCGTGGTCAGTGCGATCAGGTGATTTTTTTTGTTAAAGCATAGATCATTGAGTAGCCTTCAATCAAAATTGAATTTCTAATGTGTGTAGAGTTTGCATGCTGAGCCCGTTGAGAAGAAGTCACCACTGCTGGTTTAATTTTGCAGAAAAATCGTTGCAGATTTTCTACAAGGATCTGGATTGGATCTGATCAGACCTACGTTCATCCTTGTGAAGTTAACAAGTGAAGATATCTCTAGAATTTGTGGCCGCGATACGCGCTACCCATATTTTTTTTGAGTTTCTGCAGCAATGCGTCATTTGTTGTTATACTAGAGTTAGAGAAATCTTACTACATCCATCACATTTGCATTGCCGGTTTGTGCTGAAAGTTTGTGACCAGTAAGCATGGAAGTGAGGAGTTGGCACTGGATTCCAGCAGTGGTGGTTTCTCGATTTTGGAACAGCAGATAAACATTTAGTTGCAAATAACCAAGTTCCAAGCATTTGTGATTTTGTTTCAGATTTGCAGTGTTGTTGTGTGATCTCGGGCTTGTGTGATCTGAGCAGCATTCATTCTCAAATTTTATTGTTTGACAAACTTAGAAGTTGCAGTGTTGTGGAGATCCCAAAGCCAATTGGGTAAATTTTCTTCTAATTTATTATATGCCACAATAAAATGTGAAAGTTTCTAGCTGATTTGAACCCATCTTTTCAGAAATATGTATCATATGAGAAATTTCTAATTACTATGCATCGGAATTGATATTGATAGCGTATCTAGCTTGCTGAGAGGTCGTTTGTCGCTCGTCACAAGATCCGAGGGCATTGAGACCCATGTGGCATAGAAACCACAGTATACAAGGTTCTATAGTTAAATAACTGCCAAAGGGAGAAGTTTCCCAAACTGTGCATGGTAACAGAGGTTATTGGAGCTCGTTAGAGGACCGAGTGGAGTTGAAAAGAAATCTCGAAGCAAGAGAAAGCCGGACTTTTCCAATATGGCCGCACTCTTTAGACATATTTGATCACGAAGATATTTTCTTCATGAGGCTCGTGGTTTTGGCTAATGACCACTGTATTACAGCGAGATACTATATGTTCCCGCAACAAACATGAGATTGCGTAGACTCACGAATTGTTCCTCCGTGGAGAGAGTAAAGAGGAACATATGGTTGAAGATCAAGAAGACCCAAAGTAGGTCATTCTTGAGGAAGGGAGTAAAGAGGGAACATATTGTTGAAGATCAATCGACTCGACCACATGAACTTGATTGCAGTATCTAGACGTGGCAGAGGGAAGACAAAGGTGGAGAGAATTCTGAAATTGTGACGATCTCATGAATATTTTTATAGAGGGCAGATGTTAGGCAAGAGCAACAAAGAGAAAAAGAAACGAAGCATGAAGAGGAATTGAAGTCGAAGCATGGCTTGAAACAACAACATGTCTTTATGAAATCACGATTTGCATTCTCATTAATAAATGATGAAGACATTACCGCCGACGTTTAGATGGTTGACACCGGATATAGTGAGAGGTAAAATTCTCCTATCCAACTCCGTCATAATTTTGAAAAGGGCGAGAATAATAATTCAAGATTTCCATCACCGGTAATAAATGAGGTTAAAATACATCACTACCTCACCACAAGGAAAGTGAAGATGGAGCCTCACACTCAAATGAACAAGTATGGAGTCACAGGCTATTAAAGACCAAAATGAAAACCTTTGTTACCAAGCTTTTTCATATTTTTTATTGTAAGCCTAGCTAAAACTAGACCAAAGCACAGAAGTATGTTATTGTTCCTAGCACTTTTATCCATTAAGGGGGAGTGTTGGAAGTAATGGAGAAAACCTAAAACTTAGATTATTGTTATGATGAGGATAGGTTTGGGAATCTAATCTTAGACCTCTATATCCTAATATCTAGGGAATTTTTTGAAAACCATCCCAGTTAGTGTGAAAGCCTATATATTTTGAGGCTCATTTGACTCGATGGTGAGTGCTTGTATGAGTGCTTTGTACACTCATCCAAAGTTCTCACCTCCGAGAGCCATTTAGCTTAATAGTTATTATATTCAGTTTTTTAACATAGTTATGGGAGTGTGCCTTGTGGAATGTAAGGAAATTAAGACTTTTCCATTAAAGGTAAAAAGGACAAAAATGATGTAATTAAAAAATTTAGTGAAATTTTCGATATTTTAATCATATAAAAGTAACATTAATTATTTATATATTTCCATGAACTTAAAAGCTACATTTAGATAATAAACAATTACCAATAAATATTGTATGTAATGATGGATGTTGTGAATTTGGTATAAGGTCTATGTAAAATGCAATAGAGATGCATTTTCAGTTAACAAAAGTGTAATGAGACACATCAATACTATAACATTATATAAAGTTGAATCACCGTTAAGCGCCACTCGCGATGGAGTTCTTGTTCTAGGGTTTGTGGAGAGGCATGGGGTTTTCCGCTTTTCGTTGTGTCGTAGATAAGAGGTTGTTAGTTCAGCTTTCGCATATGGGCTTTGACTCGGCGAGTTCGTTGATGCTGAACCCGGCGCCGTAAGATCTCTTAACTTGTCAGTATGAATTTTCCGAGAGAAAAACTTGGAGCTATACTTCCCACGTTGTTGAGAATTCCCAAGCTCTTGGTGAGGCGTCGTGGAGTTGGAGGTTTCATGAATGGAGTGACTCGTTAGGAAGAAATGCTCCAGTAGCATGTGGAGTGGATGCCGGAGGAGTGGGATCAGCTCTCGAAAGCTCAAGTTCAAAACCCTCACCTCTGGAGAAAAGTATCAGACCGCAACATAAAGGAATTCTTGCACAATCCATCATCTCTCGCATCTCGTGTATCTCCGTTTACCCTCCTTTTACTCGGTGGTCTTGAAGATGTCATGGTTAGCTATGGGTTTCATGGTCCGGTAGACTAAAAGCCCTAGGGGAAGGTAGCCGTAGTTGTAGAGCCTCCTTAGGCAAAGAGGGTATAGGAGAGAATCCAGGGTTTTGGAATCCCGTGTTGTCAAGGCCTTCTTCTTCTCGATCGCCATTGACTTTTCTCACAAGCGCTTAGGGGTAAATCAAGGTTTGGAAGAGTTCCTTTCTAGAAACCTCAAGTCTAAGCCCTCGTACACAAATAATCAAGGGTGTCTTCAAATGAAGTAGAAGACGGGAAGCCGAGAGGGTTAGGAGAAGGAAATCAAAAGCTAGGGTCGCGACAGAGGTCAGAGTTGGACCCGCGGGGGAGGAGCTGGTGGAGAAAGTAGGTAATGTTGATCCTGACTGCAAGCGACCCAGGTCGCCCGAGGCCGCATCATGCTCCAATTATTCAAGATCTTAGAGGGTGAAGGAAAGAAGGAAATTGTGGGTGGAAAAAGGAAGAAAAAAAAGCCTATCGAAAGAAAGAAGATCGTCGAAGTTGTGTTCTTGGTGGGTGATATTGGAATAGACGAGGCGATGGAAGCCTGGTACCAATTCTGCTGTAGAGTCCATGGAGGCAATTCTCAAGAACGACATTACGGATCAAATACCTATCTGAATGAAAGAAGCCCAAGGTGTTCTAACAAGATCAAAATTCTAGACAGAGGGCCGGTTTAGTATCATATTTGACCAAAAGGATCACGTCGAATGGGTGATGGATCGAAACCGGTGTTTTGGGAAGAGGTCGACTTTGAGCCAAGATGGAATTTTGTTTGATGCCTAGAAAGAGAATATGGAGGAATCCACTGTAGTCAAACTCACAGACTTCCCATACCATTCCTCGACTGATTCGGCATTCATATCTATAGGGAACACTGGGAAAATTCTTAGAGGTTGACAAGTCCTATATAAAAACAAGATATTGAGTGGGGCCAAATTTTGGTTGGCTCAATCCCCTGAGAGGGTTTGGCAGACGCTATGACTTGAAATATAGGGAGATGGAGCCAGAACTCGGACTATGAAAACTCTCTTCTTGCATGGATGCAGTCGGGGCCAAAGAGGACATTTAAAGGGAATGTCCTTTGGGTCATCGGCTGCCGTCGAAGCCAAGAGAGGAACTTCATGATGAGGAATATCACAAGGAGTGGTGCTAGAAAAGGATAAGGAGTCGAGCTGATGAATGAAGAATTGGGGTCACACAGAGAAGCCAAGACAACGAGGCAGGATCGAGTCGAATGCCTCTTCTCGAGAGTCGTAGCCGATGAATGAAGAATGGGGCCACATAGAGAAGCCGAGACAATGGAGGATCGGGTCGTAAATGCCTCTTCTAAGAGTTTTTCCATCCCTTGTCCTCCTTGGTACCCCATTCGCTTCGAGATACCAGGCATCTCAAAGTGTATGCCTTTTACCTCTCTCTCTCTCCTCTCAATGCACATCTATTTTTCTTATCTCGCCCGACAGTGATGCGCCTCCTCGGTCTCGAGGTGCTCTCGCAGACGATATTTTTGATTTAAATGTGTTTCAAGCTTCATTGGAAAGTGCTTATTTTGTCTGGCCCGTCTCCTCTCGTGTCTCATGCTCCTCCCTGTGACGTGTATCTTACCCGTCTCTTCTCAGCCCGTCTCAGCCCCTCCATAGTCTCGACCCCGACCAATGTAATGGGAAAGGGATTTTGTAGGGGGTTTGCCGTATTCTGTGTCAGCTTTGTTAGCCATCCAAATTCTTGTCATATAAAATAATGGCTAACCGTTCCTAACTTTCCAAGAAATAATTTTTTGCAACTATATTTTGGGACCTCACTATGCCTATGTCCAAAGAACCCATCTCACTATTATCTTCACTAAAATCCTTCAAGGCAACTCCGGCTACTATAAAATATTGTTTCAAAGCTTCCTTCCTTCCTTCATTTCACCCATTCCATCATTTTTCCTTGAAAAGCCCCTTTCCTCCCGTCAAATCCCTTTTTCTTCCCTTTTGTACTCCATTTCATCAAAATCCCCTTTAAAACCATTCAACCCATTTTTCATTTGGTTTAAAAAATCCTTTTTACTCACTCAAAACCTAAAAAACCCTTAAAAACCCATAAAAACCTTTATATAAACTTTTCCGCTCCATTCGGGCTTTATAACCCCTTGGCTTAAGCTCCTTTCCTTTTCGCCATGCGACCCGCCCTATGACCAAGCCCATCGCCCATCGGCTCATCGGCATTTCGGCGTTTGTCCCCGAACCTTTTCCCCTCGCCAATGCGATCCGTCAAGTCAATCTCCACCATGATCCATTTAGATCGATATTCTGGGCTTCCACCGCATCACAATTCCATGCCGATGATCTTCCCGTCGATAAAATCGCGATCGTTGATCTCCTCTGACTTCAAATGGTCCGCCCTCCATCGCAACGACACATTTCCCTTTCCCTTCCGCTTTCCTCTCGCCGATGCGATTCGAGTAAATCTCCATCGTCGACGGGGGGGGGGACCCAGATCGACGATCCGCGCTTCCATCACAAATCACAAAGGGCTCATGCATTCCTTTTTTTCCCATCATGGCCGATCCTTCGAGTTAATCTCGCCCGTCCATTTCCCGCATCCGACACGGCCATGCCATTCAGACTCGCCATCCTCCCTCCCTCTTCCGTCCCATACCAAGGCATTTCCGTGATTTAACGACCTATCATTCCCTACCAGACTCAACAATCACGTACTACAGGGTGTCCTGCCCAAAGTGGCCCTTACTCCCCAAGCCCCGTATTTAATCTCAAATTCGCTTCATTTCAATCCAACAAATTTCATTGATTCTAACATTTTAACTCCACCCAACCATTTTTCACCCCACGTAGTGAAATTTCGCTCCGCGACAAAGTAGCCGATGTCATCCTCGTCCCACCACTAATCACGTTGTGCCATCGAGCTCCTCTCCAACCGTTGATCAAATTTCCCGCATCCAATGGCCCAAACTATTTTTCACGCTCAAAACTTCCAAAATTTATTTAACGACCCATTTTCACGCGAAACATGTGGTTTGGGTTGGACACGCGTCAACCCCTTGGAACCCATCATCTCTCAATACCATTTACCACCAAATCCTTATGCAAAAATTGCCGCTTTCCCCCCAAAACCACTTCACCTCCGTCGAGCCTGACCCATGATCCTAAAACGCAGTATTTATTATATTTTGTATGTTGAGTTGTAGGTTTAATGGTTGGTAACAACGGCCTGCCGCAGGGTAAGAAAGGCCTGCATGAACATCCTGGGAAAAATCACGAAGAAAACGAGTTCAATAGGTTCAAATTCAAATTTTTGATCAACGTATCATGAACATCATTAAAATAAACCCTCTCCAACATAGTGCCACTCCGTACAATAAAGAAAAAGGAAGAAATGAAGAAGATGGAAGAGTATCGTAGAGATTAAAGTTCGGTGAGGTTAAGTCAAAAAAGATTAAAAGACATAATCCTGTTGTAGCTTTAAAAAGATAAAGACAACATGAAGGATTATAAAGGAAAAAGGCAGAATGGCCTAAACATGCTTAAATGATTAAATTAAGTAAATTCAAAGCAAAGGCTCAATACATCAAATATGAGGTGGTTATTTCTCCAAAAGATCTAGTTGCCACCTATAGCCTACTTTCTGCCTCAAAGGGAAAATTGACAAGCTATTACACTAAAGTAGTATATTTTAATCTATCAAACATACCATATAAAGATAAATAAGTCATAAAGTCAATCTTTTCTACTATCTTTCTATCGAAGTTAAGATAGAGTTATTGAAACAGAGAAGTAGTTGCACCTATTTTCGCTCATGCCTTGCATGGTTTTCAAGGCTAGAAATGCATTTAACTGTAATAAAATAACATTTTAAAACCCTAAAACAATTCCACCTCCTCATTTTCAACATAAATACCGCATTGGAACTCATTATAAAGTTGGAATTTGATGACTTTCTTAAAGTAATATATATTCTACTAAAGTTGGAAAGAAAAATGATAAGTTGGAACCTGATGTTTAACTCCGTTTATTTAATGGAGAAAGCTCACATTGATCCCTAAGCTTGCCTGGTGAAGTATTCTAATCTATTAATGTTTTCCTATTTTCCATTCTGTTTCATCATTTATTTATTGCCGTAGAGTAAAGTTTAGGCTGGTGAAATGCCCTAGAAGCACCTAGACTCAAGTGTGACTTCTATTGTTTTATGTTTTCCTTCGTTGAGGAATTCTAGAGGACTTTAATTGTTTTGAACCCTTATGTTTGTTTAATTCTGGGAAGAATGACATAAAATGGTATCAAGAATGATTTATGAGCTCGCTTACTTGTTGCCACTTAAAAACTTTTTCTCAAGTCTCCTTCAAAAATATTGTCCAAAGTTTGCCAAAGAGGTCTCATGGATCATACCATTTTAGACTTTGCTCAAGTAATTTTTGTGAAGGTCTTTATAGCTGTGAATCTCCAAATATGTCTAGAGTTCCCTCTTCTATGAATGCAGCTATTTGTTAATCTTGAATTTTTCTTATCTTGGTAAAGGTAGGTCTTGGATGAAATAGAGCGTTCCTCGACTCCTAGATTTTATTTGAAAAGTATTTTTTGGAATTATTATTTGCTGAAGTGTTATTTCTAGAATTTATGGTTAGCCCCGTCTATGGAATGTCTCTTCATGTTCAAATAATGTTTTAAGTCCATTTTTTGAGAAGTATTATATAATTATGATTTGTAATTTCTAGTTCTACTTTTAATTCTAAAACTTTATTACCATTTCACTTCACCCTAAAGACTTTGTAGATCCAATAGCCAAGTTAGATTTTCCCTCTAATACCCCCTTGACTTTGCGACAAACTTGTTACCATTTCCACTGTTCTCCATTGCCCAATGACTTAGAGATTTCCCTTTTATATCTATGCTACGTATATCATTATAGCCCGTACAAACAATCAAACAAACTCATGCTTCATAATCTAGCTCAAAATCAACCATTTAAAAGCAAACAAACTCACATCTTTGCAAACAATTGACAGACCCTCTGAGACTAGGAATAAGAATTTTGGAGCTCTAAAGATCGGTTTTGATGCTACCTTGTCATTTAGTATGCCAATCAGGCTACATCGTAGGACCACAAATATACTAGGATCATGGTGGGACCTTTTGGAGTAAAAGTCCCTAAGCAAGACACTCGCATTCATTGAAGTGAAATATAGCTTTCTTCAAGCACTACCAAGATAATGGCAATCATGGTGGACCCGTCTGGATCGGCGGGCAATCTAAGAACTCTTAGGATTCAAGAGACCCTGAGACAAACCTGAAGAAATAAACTAGTAATCCATAGAGTAGACTCGCTTGTTTCACCACCTTAATTAGGTATAGGACACTCCCCCTCACAACCATAGAACGTTGTAAACTGTGAACCAAAACATTTCAGACAATTTTCAAATAAATCAATGTGGTGGACTATAAAACATTTTACCGTAAAAGCTAAAAATTTCCACTCTGGCGACTCCACTTAGCCCCAAAGAGGCTCATACTCCCTAGACCTCTAGATTTCCCTAGTTCTATGTTAACCAAATTTTCAGGAAGCTTAGAAGCCTAGTTATCCTATTATAATCACCGGAGAGGAAACTTTGGTGTCTATCCTAAAACTTCATCCTTCTAAATTTTGAAGACCGAAATTTGGCTTCACATAGGGTCAGTAATAGATCCCAATTTAGATAATCCTCCTACCATATTTGACAATCCAGAGAGATTTTGGTAAGAAACTTCTAGACTAAAACTAACTACTAATAGGACCATCCCAAGAACAAGATTTTAACCTCGAAAATCTCATAGTCTTGAAAGATCCTCACTTTGACTTACCTCAACAAAGAACCTATTTAGAAATAAGTCTCAAAGTGATTTAAACCAAGATGATTTTGAAACCATAGATTTTCAACAGAGCTTTTAGTAGAGAAGCTTCACCTTACTCCGATTCTCAGCTCATCATTTCAGCCTCCTTCATAATAAATCGTCTTCATCACTTACCACTGCCCAAGTGTTTCTTCTACTCCTATCCATTTAACATCCACTGGTTCAAAACATTCCATTTCTAGCTCCTAATTTTCCCTTTTGTTAATCCACCTCTTTTAAATCCCCCATTATTCCCTATCATGGAAGCATGGTATGCTCCACTAGTGTTACTTGCCACAACCTCCGGGTTCCCTTCCGGTTCCTTCTTTATATCAAACATTTATAAAAAAATGGGAAATTAGGAAGAACCTCTCCAAATCCTTTCAAAATATACCAACCTCAAAAGAAACATTGGGAAAATCAAGATTATTGCACAAGATTCAATAGTGTTTATAATGTACTTCCCGCACATGAAACCTCCATTAGGCTTAGCCTTAACTAAATTCCCGCAGGGTTTTGATCCAAAAATGGCATACCAAATAAGAGAAAGAGACCCCTTAACTTAGAAGATATGCAAAGGGGAGCCTTAGGAGTAGAAGCAACAGATTGAGAAAAGAGCTAGGTTGAAAGTAGAAAAAGAGTTACATACAAGGATGAAACAATGGCGTCAACCTCATCATTCGATGCCAAAATTGACAACCTAGTAAAATTAATGGAGAGGATGCTTGAAAAGATAAATCCGAATGATAGAGTGCCTCCTAGAGAAAACCAAAACAACCCCAAAACAAATAGAAACCCAAATCTCATAAGAGACCCTAATCAAGATAGGGAAAGAGATAATGACCACGATTAGGCTTCCTTTCAACAAAACTATGTTTATCAAGAAGAAGAAAAGGAAGTTGAAAGGTTGGAAGAAAATCACGAGTTGATAGGATCTCGATATAGAGACAAATAAAGATGCTCTCAATCGAAGAAGAACAAGGATCTTCCTCGTAACAAATTGAAAACAACCATGAATATTATGATGATTATAGATTAGGCTTTGAATGCAATCATGTAGGTACACAAACAATATAATCTTAGAAGAAAAGTGGAGCCCAAAGATTTCCAATGACAAAACACTAGCACTGTTAGGAAACTTCAGCAAATCAGCCTAAAAATACGTACTAAAGAACACCAACACTATGGCCAAGAAAACTCGATCTAAATAAAGACAAACAACAAGAAAGTATTGGAAAAAAATTGCCCTAGTACTTCTACTAGTGGCCCTAACAACTGTCTCAAATGACAAATTAAATAGATTTAAGAAATTTAGAATATAAAACAATAAATGACAAAACAAGATAACATAAGAGGAGGCCATCTTCACCAAAGGGAAATTTCCAAGATCAAAATCACCATAACCTTAGTTGAAACTAGTAACTTAGGATGTATATAAAAATCAAGTTTTGAAAGCTTTGAATATAGCAAAGTGACACCGATACATTAAACTTGACAGATGATAAACCGTAATTATTATTTGGTCTTGAAGTTGAAGGAAAATACCAAGAAAGGGTTGTCCCTCCTTTTCAGCAGGTTACCGAATATACATGATAAGATTCATACAATGCCATGTTAGACTCGAGCTTCACATAACCGTATGCCCAAAGTAGTAATGAAAGCTAGCTTGGTACCATTTAAACCATAAAAATACTTGTATTCCTTTGATTCAAGCCAGGTCAAATGCCTAGGTTTAATCAAGAATTTATGTGTTAACTTGTCTCAAATTTCTACTAAGAGTCTATTAATCGGGACATAGTGGTAGCCGAAATTCCCCCTGGGTATGGCATGCTTTTATCTAGATCATGGGGAGCCAAATTGAGGAAGCCTTCAAATGGACATGTCTTATGCCACCATCCCAAAGAAGTTTAACCAAACTAGAAGATTATACAGGGAGTCTCATATGAAATACAAGGTGAGTAACATAGATAGGCCAATCAACACTCTTATGTATTCCATCCATTCAAACTTAGATTCCTTTATCCTATTTAATTAAGATGAAATATGCTGTGAAACCAGCTCCAAAAAGAGAAGAAAAGAGATATCAATGCCTATAAATAAGCCACTTCGAGGGGGCAACCTCCAATACATTACATGAATGAAAAATTTTGGATGATACAATTTACAAACCTCCTTTTCTATTTATAGGAGTCCATGGGCCATAATGTAATCCTAGTGGCCACAATGTAATCCTAGCCTACCTCACAATAATAATTTAAGGACACAATAATAACAAAATGGGGGTTGCACTAACAATAATAAGGACTATACTAGTGATATAGGGACCTAACATGCCCTCTCCTTCAAAAAATTGTTGTCTCAATGCTCAGGTGAAGTCTGTGTGCTTCAGATAAAATTCTCATCCTCCCATGTAGAATCTTTAGTGGGTAAGTTCGTCCACTTGATGAGATAATTTTAAATTGATCGATTCCGTAGGCCGTCGAGTTCTTGTTTCCATGACCGCTCAGTTCCAATATGATTTTTTCCTTCCTCATCAAGTTCGGGAAATATTGTTTGAACTTGAATATTTTCACCTATAACCTTATTTAAGCATGAAACATGGAAAACTCGGATGTACTGCTGTAAGAAGGTGGAAGCTCCACTGTATGCCATAGTACCAATCTTTTGCAACACCTTGTAAGGACCATAGTACTTTGGTGATAATTTATTATCCTCTTAGCTTGCTTGAGGACACGTTTGTATGGTTGTAGCCGTAAAAATACCCAATCTCCTACATCAAAACTTCTCGCCGCAATGTTGATCTCCGCTCATTGTTTCATTCAATTTTGTGCCAAATTCAAATGCTATCCTTTAAGAGTTGGAGAACTTCGTTTCGATGCTCGATGTGATCTTCCACTCCGCTGAACCTTCGAATTTTCTCTTAAAGATGATGTCATTGATGGTGGATGATATCCATAAAGTGCCACAAATGGGGTCATTTTTGTCAGCAAGATGGAAGGAAGTATATACCACCATTCAAATACGAGAGGTAACCACTCTCAATCTATCAGGTTTGTTTATCGTATACAAAACAATGAATATATCTTCCAAACATTTATTTAATATCTCAGTTTGACCATCAGATTGAGGATGATAAGATGAGCAGAGCTAATTGATTACCCAAACAAGAAAATAAATCCGTCCAAAATTTCCAAGTGAAATGGGACTCTATCGCTCACAATAACCCTTGGGCTTCCATGTAGCTTTGAATTCTCGTCCATAAATGTAGTAGCAACTATACTTGCTTTAAATGGATGATATAATGCACAAAGTGTGCATACTTGGTAAGTCTATCAATCACCACTATGATGACACTCTTTCCTTCAAACTTAGGTAAAACTCCGTGATAAAATCCATCGAAATCTCCTCCCAACGTTGACTTGGAATGGATAAAGGTTGTAGAAGTCCCGGGTCTTAATTGTCTCAAATTTATTCTCGCTCGGCAACCAACATTCACAAACTTTGAATATCATATTTAAGGCCATCCCAAAAATTTTCTCTCACTCCCGTGATAATATTTTAAAATCCCGAGTGTCTCCTAAAGGATAAGTGTGCACCTTAAGAATCTTTCGTTTTAGTTGGGAATTCTACAAAGATATAAGCGATCTTTGTACCATAAGGAATCATTTTTCCAACTAAATGTATCGTATGTACTAGGATCTTGCCGCAACTTTTTTGAATGAGTGTCCATACATATTTTTCCTTCTTCTCCATTCATCTTCTGTTTTGGTTATCCAATCTAGTTGATAATAGAAATGGCACAAAGCAATGCTTCCACCTCTTCATTCTTTCTTGAGAGTGCATCCGCAACAACATTAATCTTTCCTTTTTTGTAGATTATTTCAAAGTCATAACCCAACATCTTTGTGACCCATTTTTGTTACTCTTTCCGAAGATAGTCTTTGTTCCAAAAAAGTTTTTAAGACTATCATGATCAATTTTTACCTTGAAGTGTCTTCCCATTAGGTAAGTTTGCCATTTCTTTAGTGCATGCAATATTACAATACTTTCATAAATAGGTTTCGTAAATACTTTCCTTTGATTGGACAACTTTCAAAAGCAATGTCTTCCTTCCGCATTAAAACAAAGACTAACTCCATTTCCGAGGCATCACATTCCACACAAAGGTTTTTGTGAAGTCCGGCGTAGCTAAGACAATGTGCACTAGTACATTGCCTCTTTAAGATGTTCAAAGGCCTTAGTTTCTTCAGAGTCCATGAAAATGCATCTTTCTTCAATAATGTTGTTAGAGGTGTTGCTATTCTCCCATAATTCTTAACAAACTTGCGATAATACCCCCGTTAACCCGAGAAATCCTCGCAACTCCGTTTTATGGTCATGGGGACTTTCCATTCCTACGGTTTTTAATTTTGTTAGGGTCTACTTTAACACCCTCGTGAGATACAATATGACCCAAATATTCCACCTCTTGTACTCCAAGAAACATTTGGATGTTTTTTCATATAATTGTTTCTCCCGCAATAGTTTGAGCACCCTATCAACATGTTCAACATGATCCTTCCAAGACTGTGAGAAGTATATCATCAAAAAATACTAGCACAAATTTTCTAAGGGTTTGAAAATGGGAATTCATCAGCCCTTGGAAATGTATAAGGTGGCATTGGTAAAGCCAAAGCAAGAAGACCAAAATCTGTAATGACCCTCAGTAGTCTAAATGCCGTTTTTGAATATCTTCGCCTTCATTCTAATTTGATGATATCCCGAACGAAGATCCAACTTGGTAAAATAAATTGCTCCATGTAATTCATCCAATAATTCATCAATCACAAGAATGGGAAATTTATCTTTAATAGTGAGTTTATTGAGCTCCCTATAATCCGACACATCTCATGATCCATCCTTCTTGTGTACCACAGAGCAAGAGAGAAAGAACTTTGACTTAGTTGAATTATACCCGCCTAACATTTTTGCAATCATACGTTCACTCCCGCTCTTTTGTACGTAAGGATATCTATAAGGCATGATGTTGGAGGAACACTTCGAATCAAATGAATAGCATGATCATGATCACAAATAGGTGGGAGTCCTTTGGGAGTTTCAAACACCTGAATGATTGATCAAGACTTGCTGGAGCTCAAGTAGAATAGATGATTTTGATGTTGGGATTCTAGTGAGCATAATTGTGCAATTACGCCCCGTTGTTCTTTCTTTAGAATCTTTTTTCATGACATTAGAGCTTATTATCCTTCCTAGCTTCCCGCTATACCTCGTAATTCAACTTCCTTTCCTTTTGAAAAAAATTTCAAGAAAAGTTCTTGAAAATTAAAAAGCTACCATCCCCAAAGATTGTAACCATTGTACTCCTAGTACAACATCAGAACCTCCCCTAGAATGGAAAGCATCAACTAGTCAATACATATTCCCCATGGTTAGTTTGATATTATGGCATTTCCTAGAGCAATTTATACTTTCCTCCATTTGCAAATGCATCACTTGACATTCTCGAGGTTGGTATAGGAAACAATTTAATTCCTTTGGCTACCTTACAATGAAATTATGGGTAAGCAATTCAATCAATCAACACTATTACCTTTTTTTCTTCTTGATATTTCCTTCTATCTTGAGAGTTCGAGGAGTGGTACTCTCGCTGCATTACACGATATGGTCGGATTCATCTCTTCCTATTCCTAGGGTTGGTTCTCGTGTATATCCTCTTCTTTGTTCATTTTCTTCTTCTTCTTCACAATCTATGTAAAATAATTCTTTTTCGCACACTTATGACCTTTAGTGTATTTTCTATCACAACTGTAGGCAGCCCTTTTGCTCTTTTTTCTTCCAATTCTTTGTGGTACACCTTGTAGGTTGTGGAAATATAGGCATAACAACACTTCCTTCTTTATAGAATTGAGTGGTAGGCTTCCTTGTCGCCATAATTTCACATTCAAATTTTCTTTCCAACCTGAATGACTTCTCCAATGAATCAAGTTCCAAAACACGAACTTCATGTTGGATGTTATCCTTTAGAGTGCCTATGAAGAGATCAATCCTGTGTTCCTCTGAATATCGGGGCCACTCCTTATATTCAATTTTTGGAAGTCCTCAATGTCAGCCTATGAAACCTTTTGTTTGAAAGATTTATCAATTGGCTAAAGAAGGTGTTGCTCTTTGTATCCTCATAATGTGCTATCATTTCCTCCGTAAAAATCGACCAAGTGACAACTTCTTTACTCGAGAAAAGCCATCAATACCATACAAATGTATTTTGTTCTAAATGTAAAGGTAAATGCGTACCTTTGTGTGTGTTTTGGTACGCTATGGAGATCAAAATATTGCTCCATCCGTAGTATCCATGTTACAGATCCTTTCCATCAAACTTCCTCATATCCATCTTTGGAATATGGTGGTTCTTCCCACCAACATTAGAGTTTATGAAATCAATGCATTAACATTTATTTTGTTCTCGTCATGAGGTTCTTATACTATCTTTTGACCATTAGGAAACGTTTCGTATCAACTTTATCAAACCTTCCATGTCTACTTTTAGAACATTCAGGTTTTTCCATTTTCTCATCAATCTTAGCTTCCATGTCATCCATCTTAGATTCCATGCCAAACTCTCCATGCCATCTATCTTAGATTCCATGCCATCTATCTTAGATTCCATGCTATCTATCTTATATCTTACACCTTTCGTCAAACCATCCATCTTTTATTTCCATGCCTTTCTTCAAAACTTCCACGTAATTTTTTGTTGATATTTTGCGAGAGCGAAATTTATTTGACTTGCTCTTGTAATTTTGATATGTCATGTTGCCATTCTTCGTCTTCTCATGAGTCATAGTAGAGCTTTCCAAAGGCTTAATGGGTGTTGAATTCTTTTTAGGGCCATTTTATAATCCAATACCGATATCTATTCTACAATATGCCCTTGCAATCAATTCAACTTGGATTCTTCAAACAAGACTTTATGCAATTCAGAAAAAAATTACACACCTTTTACTTGCTTTTGAGGAGCTCAATATTGAAATTGGATTATCTCTCGTGATTGTGGCTCTTCAATATCTTAAATTCACCAAAGTCAACCTCTAAATTCTCTTTTGAATGCCACAGGGTCCGACTTGATTTGGATTCTCCAAGACAAAGTTATGTCCAATCTCCCACAATGACCTAATTATGGGCCGGTTCAAGATAGCCAACTTGTACAAGGCTATGTGTCACTGTCAGTCTTTCCCCGCCTCCTCGAAATTGATAGCAAAGAAACTACAAATCCGTGCACTTCATGGACCACTTTTACCAGACGAACTGGCGTTCCGAGAGAGTTATTGAAATTTTCCCATGATCACCTATTTGAGATGAAATTCGGGAGCTCGAAAAAGCACTACCTTCCACAAATCATATCTCCAAACATATTGCGAACAAAGCTATGAAATTTTTTGACGAGTTTCTTAGATTTCAGCTTCGCACCATTAAAATTTAATATTATGAACCTCGCAGAAACAACGTTATAGCGTTAAATTCCACGATGACCCGTTTAGGAACCCGAACAATTACCTAACTTCCACAGATCATATCTCCGAAAATATTGTGAACCAAGCTCGAAATTTTTAGAAAATCTTCCTTAGGATTTCAGCTTTCACACCCTAAACAATTCCGCTTCCGAAACTTCGTAGAGAAAAATTTATAGCGAAAATGCCACGATGACCCGTTTTGGAGCAACGAAACCCTGTAATCCAAAGATCTCGATACCAAATGTTGTGAAACCAAGCCCAAAAAGAGAAGAAAAGAGATATCAATTCCTTAGAACTAAGCCACTTCGAGGGGAAACCTCCAATACATTACATGAATGAAAAATTCTTGGATGATACAATTTACAAAACTCCTTTTCTATATATAGGAGTCCATGGGGCCATAATGTAATCCTAGTGGGCCACAATGTAATCCTATCCAACCTAACAATAATAATTAAGGGCACAATAATAACAAAATGGGGGTTACACTAACAATAATAAGGACTATACTAGTATAGTAGGGACTCACAAATCACCAACAGAAAGGAAACAAAGAAGAAGCAATCTACTCGTAATAGTGAGATCATTCCTCCATTCAAATACAAAACAACCCAAACTCTAGCAAAGATAAACAAAATGAAAATGAGACAAAAACACCTCGAGAATAGTTGATGGCTCTAGCAGCGTTAACAAGTGCAAAGGTGTGTGTGGATACACAATACAAACCAAGCATATTCCTATAACCTGATTTTCCATGCACAAACAACATTGTTGAATATGAAGCTCCTCCTCCTTGGCCTACATTTAATCAAAGATTTAAAAGCCAAGGAAAATATCATTCCAAGGAGATTCCAAGCTAATAATTAGAAAATTAAAGGGAATATTCAACTAAGAGTCCAAGACTCAGAGAATATCGAAATGATGCATTTAATCTCCTAAAACTTTCGAAAATATGAACTCATTTTCATTCCAAGGGCTCAAAATCATCTAGAAAAATGAACTTGCCTTTGCTACTAGTAATTTCCTAAATACTCATGACAAATGAACAATTTAATATCAAGAGAAAAATAGATCTCATGAAGACTACAATGAAGACGATTGACAAGTGTTTGAAGATGACAAACACATAGATGATTTCCAAGCAAAATCAAGGAGTGATTTTGCTATACCAACTCCAAACATCAATCATGAAGAAAGTTGTTCAAACCAAGAACATATCCCTCAAACAGAGCTACCTTTTTCTCGTCGATATAAATCAATTTCAACATCTTTATGCGTAAATAGTTGACAATACTGCACTAAAAAGGACTCGCAAGTTTTACAACAAAATGATACAATTCCAAGAGGTCATACACCATTAGAGCACCTTTTTTATTTCAATGATATAGCCAAAGAACCAAGAATGGAGCCTACGTAAACAAAATGTAGAAGAACATAACATAGGCAAATTAACGTAACCCAAAATGATCAAGTTATCCAACAATCTCCCACCCATATCAAGTCAGTAATACATAGAACTTTTTCAAAGAATTTGGAGATGTGTTTGCTTGGGGATACAAGGATCTAAAATCATATGATACCAAAGATCATTCAACAAAAAATCCCTCTTAAGGAAAATCAAACCTTTCAAACAAAAATCGAAGGATAAACCCTATTTTATTACCTTTAGTCGAGAAAGAAATCAAGAAAATGTATGATGTTGGGATCATAGTTCCCTCGTATATTCACAATGGGTTTCCAACCTAGTATCTATCGTGTAAAGATTAGAAATCAAGCCTCTACATTGATTTCAGAAATCTAATAGAGCCTCCTAAAGATAACTATCCTCGCCAAAAAATGGATCATATACTTCAAAGGGTGGTTGGGTATAAAATAATTCTACCTTGGATGGGTTCTTAGGTTACAATCGTGTGATAGTACTCCCAAGTGATCAACATAAACCGCTTTTACTACACCTTGGGGTACATTCATGTATGTCAAAATGCCATTTGGTTTAATGAATGTAGGGGCCACCTTCCAAAGGGCCATGGATATAGCCTTCCTCGAAGGCATAGGCTATTTTATAATCATTTACCTTGATGACATTTACTATTTCTAAAAATGATGAAGAACACTTGGTTTATTTAAGAAATGCTGAGAAATGTAGGAAATATATTAATTTTGAATCCCAAAAAGACACTCTTGGTCTCCAAGAAGGAAAACTTCTTGGCCACATAATTTTTGAAGAGGGAATCAAAGTAGACCCTAAAAGGATTGATGGCGTATTGAAAATTCAACCATCCTAGAAACCTCAAAGAATTACAATCTTTCATTGGGAAGATAAATTTGAGAAGATTCATCCCCAACCTTGTTGAGCTATTAAGAAATATCACAAACATGCTTAAGAAATAAATAGGTAAGTTAATGTGAAATACAAGCTAAAAATCAATTAACTAGTGAAACAAGCTCTTACTTCAAACACCAATTCTCATAAGTCCTAATTTCACCAAAGACTTTTATATCTTTTCCTTTTCGTATTCCAACATACAATAGTTGCGTGTTACCGCAAAGAATAACATGGGGCATGGACAACCTTATATCATTTTTTAGTAGGCCTTAAGAGATGCTCCACTCAAGTATAACATCATGGAGAAACAAGCCTTAGCCTTGGTAAAAGCATTTGAAAGACTTTAGAGTATACATCTTACATTTCTCACATCATTGCTTTTGTCCCACACACTGTTGTCAAGGATATTCTAATTCAAGACCCTGATGGTAAAAGGGGAAAATGGATTGCTATTATTCTAGAATATGACTTACAAATCAGGCCTACCAAACTAATCAAAGGGCAGGGTTTAGAAAAACTCATGGCTAAGTCAAACCTCCAAGCACTAGATATGAATATGGTTGATGTCTTAGAAGAAATAGAATAATTCATTTATTAGAAGAAACCTCCATTTATTGAAGAAATTTTTTTTAATTCACCTTGGTATGTTGATATCATATATGTGCTACTTTATCTGAATACCCTCCCTCTCTATCTAAAACTAAAGCTAGATTCTTGAAACAGAAGGCTTTAAATTATTGCATATTTGATGGGGTTTTATATTGGAAGAATGATGTTGGGATATTGCTTAAATTTTTGCTTAAGATTGATGCAGAAAGAATCATGCATGAGCTGCATGAGGGAGAATGTGGAGGACATCTTTACTGGAAGACTACAGCAAATAAAATCCTCAGATCTGGTTACTATTGGCCCACCCTTTTCCCAGACACTTAGAAACTTGTCATGTCTTGCCATAAGTGTCAAATTTTTTATGGCAAGAGAAAACTCCTACCTTTATCTTTACATCCCATCAGTGTTGAGGTTCCCTTTCAACAATGGGGCTTGGACTTCATTGGGGAAATCCACCCATCTTCTTCAGCCTAACATAATTGGATCCTCACTGCCACTGATTATTTTACCAAGTGGATAGAAGCCATACCTTCTAGGAATGCTACTGACTTTGTCATTATCAAGTTCCTTGAAACCAACATATTATCTAGATTTGGTTGCTCTAGAAAAATTATCACAAATAATGTTGTTGCCTTCAAATCTAAAAAAATGATTGACTTCTACTATAAATACCATATCACCTTGGGTAATTCCATTGCCTACTATCCTCAAGGAAATGGATTAGCTGAATCCTCCAACAAAATCCTTGTCAATATTATCAAAAAATTGTTGGAGCGGAATCAGAAATCATGGCATAGTAAGCTTATTTATGCTTTATGGGCTGATAGATTAACCACCAAAAACTCAATAAATATGTCCCCCTATCAGCTGGTTTATGGCATGGATGCAATCTTCCCAACCTCTCTAGGAGTTCCAGTCATGAAACTCCTTCAAGAAGTACAAACTGAAGAGAATGATATGCAGAGAAGGATAAATCAAACCATTCATTTACAGCAGTCCAGAGAGGAAGTGTACAAGAGAACACAAATAGTCCAAGAAAGCATCAAGAAATTATTTTACAAAAGGACTAAATCAAATGATTTCCAAGTTGGAAATATAGTTCTAAAGTGGGATTCTAGAAGGGAAGAAAAGAGAAAACATGGTAAGTTTGAGAATTTGTGGAAAGGACCCTACATTATTCATTCTATAAGGGTTCATAATGCATTCTTTCTGCAAGAGATGAATGGAGAAGATATATTTGGAGGTCATGTCAATGGCAGGATGCTCAAACACTATTTCTGCCAAGAGTCCTAAACTTCAAAGCTTTTATTTTTTCACTGTATATAACATTGCTTTTCAAAATTTTGAAAGAGAAAAACACAAAAACAATAGAAAAAGAAAAGAGGGTAGATGAAAAGAAGAGAGGTATAGCCCCATACCCAAAAAAGGGAAATTCTGAAAGTGTGCAAGCTCAAATGCCACTATTATGAGAAGAACCTCTTACTCAATCATACATCCTAATGATAACTGAGTAAATTTCAATTTGCTGCTAATAGGTTAGTGAAAAGGATCTTCCAAACTGTCTAATCTTGGATTATCAGTAGAATAGATTAGGATAGAAAAAAAATGGTTCAAACAAACTCAAAATCTGAATCAAGAAAGAAAAGGAAAATAGCTCTCAAAAATATCAAAATCAGAGCTGAAAAAGGAAAGAAGGATATTTATAATTTTCAGATCTTAAGCCTTCACAATTTTTTTTTATTTTCTGCAAATAAATTCTGTGTGTAGCTTGTACAAAAATCCATAGGCACCATAGGAAATCAGACTATTTAATCCTGATTTGACTATGTTTTTAATTTTCTGTTTTAGAATGTAGAGAATGAAATCTGTCATACAGCTTAATCCTGATAGATAGTAGTTAGGTAGAGAAGCTAATGAGTTCAACTATTTAAACTGAACTCATGGAAGTTATAAGCGTAGATTTAGATTAGTTTCCTGCTTTCAAATAAAAAAATAAAATTTCAAAGGAGTTTGCTAGCTCAAATGCACTCAAAAGAAGAAAAAATGCTAGGACAAGTAAGATTGGGTAGGTAGAGATGTTATGTGAAAGGAATATATATTGCAGATTGTCAAAAAGTTTTCTTTTTCAAAAGAAATATCAGCAAGAAAACAAATAAATTCTACCCAATGGATAAGGCACTGGTATGCTAAAATCCAGGAGATTGATAATCTGAGGTTCTGGACACCTATAAAGATAGTTGTCCTCCCCATGTGGAGCCATTTTTAGCCATCCACAAAAAAATTTCGTATAAAATGATGGCTAAATCAAGTTCCTAAGTTGCCAAGAAATAAATTTCTGCAAATCTGTGAGTTCTTGGAACTTCACTATGCCTCATGTCCAAAAGAACCCATCTCACTATTATCTTCACTTAAAAATCCTTCAATGAAACCTGCTAGTATAAAAGATTGTTTCAAAGCCTCCCTCTTCCTTCGTTTCACCCATTCCAACATTTTTCCTTGAAAAGCCCCTTTCCTCCTATCAAATCCCTCTTTTTCTTCCCTTTTATACTCCATTTCATCAAAATCCCCTTTAAAAACCATTCAACCCCTTTTCATTTGGTTTAAAAAATCATTTTTACCTTACCTGAAACCTAAAAAACCCATAAAAACCTTTGTATAAACTTTTCCGCTCCTTTCGGGCTTTTTAACCCCCTTGGCTTAAGTCCCTTTCCCTTTTTCACCATGTGACTTGGCTCTGTGACCAAGCCCATCAGCCCATCGGCCCATCGGCATTTCGGCATTTCCTTGTCCCCTGACCCTTTTCCCCTCACCGATGCGATTCGCCGAAGTCAATCTCCACTGTTGATCCTATTTTAGATTGGTGGCTCTCGTTCCACAGCATTGCAATTGCATGCCAATGATCTTCCTCACCCAATAAAATCTCGACCGTCAATCTCCCTCAGATCAGACAGTCCGCGCTCCATCGCATCAGCGCATTGCCCTTTCCCTTCTGCTTTTCCTCCGCCGATGCGATCTCCTGAGTAAATATCCACCATCGATCTAATCTAGATCGGACGGTCCACCCTTTATTGCAAATCATAACGGGTCACTCCCGCATTCCTTTTTCCGTCGATGGCTGATCCGCCGAGTTAATCTCAGCCGTCCATTTCCCTAGATCGGACGACTTTCACTCTTTCGCATTGCCATCCTCCCTCCCGTCTGTCCCCTACCAAGTCATTTCCACAATTTAATCTGGACCATCCATTCCTCCCAGATCAACGGCTCAAGTTTACTACGGGGGCACCCGACCAAAGTGGCCCATACTCCCCAGTCCCCCCGTAGTTAATCTCAGTCATCTATTTCCCCAATCCAACGGCTCCCATTGATTCTAACATTTTAACTCCACCCAACCATTTTTCACCCTGCGCATTGAACTTTTCACTTTGCGACAAAGTAGTTGACATCATCCCCTGGTCCCACCACCAAGCATGTTGTTCCATCGCGCTCCCTCTCCACCGTTGATCTAGCTTTCCCCAGATCCAACGACCCAAAACTGTTTTCTCACTCAAAACTTCCAAAATGATTTAACGACCCATTTTCACGCAAAACAAGTGGTTTTGGGTTGGACACGCATCAACCCCTAAACCTTATCGCATTCCTCCCTACCAATACCATTTACCACCAAATCCTTAAGTGAAAACCGCCGGTTTTCCCCCAAAAACGGCCTTTCCACTCTCGCGCCATAAACTAAGTTTAAACCCTGTTTCTTATGGTTTCGACCATGGAATCTCCTTCCGCTGCATTCATTCCCCTCTACACAGCTCCTTCACCTCTGCCAAGCCTTTAAAGAAGTTTTATCTGAAAAACATAGGATCTACTGATATTTTATGTTGAGTTGTAGGTTTAATGGTGGGCAAATAAGCCAGCCCTTTCACAAGCTAGAGCAGTGGAAATAAAGGCCCAGGATTACGATCCTCAGGGAAAAATCACAAAGAAAACGAGTTCATAGGGTTCAAATTCAAAGTTTTGATCAGCGTATCATGAACATTGTTAAACAAAACCCTCAAGTGCAGAAAGCCACCTGTACACCAGCAAAACGGAAGAAACAATGAATATTAGTGAAGAGTGTCAGAGAGATTAAAGTTCAAAGGTTAAGTCAAAAAGCATGAAAGATTAAAAGACTTAATCCCACAATTTAAAGAGATAAAGACAGCATGAAGGATTGTAAAGGAAAAAGGCAGAATCAGGCCTAAACACAGTTTAAATGATTAAATTAAGGAAAGTCAGTCTAAAAGGCCTTGAATACATCAACAGGAGGCAGTTATTTTTCCAAAAGATCTAGTTGCCACCTATGGGCTACTTTCTGTCACAAAGGGAAAATTGACAGTTATTACACTAAAGAAGATATTTTAATCTGTCAGGACAGTTATTATAAATATAATAATAAGTCGTAAAAGTCAATCTTTTCTCCTATCTTTCTATAAGAAGTTAAGATAGAGTTATTGAAACAAAGAAGTAGTTGCACCTATTTCTGCCTTATGCCTTGCATGGTTTTCAAGGCTAGAAATGCATTTACTCTGTAATTAATAACATTTTGAACCCTAAAACAATTCCACCTCCTCATTTGCAGCATAAATACTACATTGGAATTCATTGTAAAGTTGGCATTTGATGACTCTTTTGAAGTAATACATAGCTCTGCTGAAGTTGAAAGAAAATTGATGTGCTAGAACCTCTGGATGTTTTAACTTGTTTGTTGATGGAGAAAGTTCTGTCATTGGATCCCTGAGATTGGCTGTTGGTGAAATATTCTAATCTATTAATGTTTTCCTATTTTCCATTCTGTTTCATCATTTCTTACTACAGTAGAGTAAAAAATTTAGGCTAAGAAATGTCTCCTAGAAGCACCTTAGACCTGTTTACTCTTCACTGTTTTATGTTTTCCTTTGTTGAGGCATTCTAGAGAATTCTTATTTTCTCTCTTGAACCCTTATGCTTGTTTAATTCTTAAATAGTTCAATAAAATTGGTCTCAAGAATGATTTATGGTTTTCCCTGCTTACTTGCTGCCACTTAAAAATTGTTTCTGAAGTCTCCCTTCAAAGTACCATTGTCCAAAGTTTGCCAAAGAGGTATGTTTTGATAGTACCCTTTGTACTTGCTCAAATAATTGTTTTGAAGGTCTTTATAGCTATAATCAAAGATTTCTAGGGGTTCCCTCTTCTATGAATGCAGTTATTTGTGAATCTTGAATGTTTTCTTATCCTTGAAAGTGAAATATTTGGATGAAATAGAGCGTTCCTCGACTCCTAGATTTTATTTGAAAAGTTTGTCTTGGAATTAATATTAGTTGAAGTGTGATTTCTAGAATTTATGGTTAGCCCTATCTATGGAATGCCTCTTCATGTCCAAATAATGTTTTAAGTCACTTTGTTGAGAAGTACATATAATTAAGGATTCTTAATTGCTCTTAGTTCTACTTTTCATTCTAAACCTTTAATGTTCATTTCATTTCACCTAAAACACTTTGTATATCCAATAGCCAAGTTAGATTTGCCCTCTGATACCCCTGATCTATTTACAAACTTGTTACCATTTCCACTTTACTCCATTACCCAATGACTTAGAGATTTCCCTTTTCTATCTATGCTACCTAGATCATCATGCCCAGACAAACAATCAAACAACTCGTGCTTCTTAACTAGCCTAAAATCAACCATTAAAAGAAAACAAGCTTACATCTTTGTAAACAATTGAGAGTTCCCTCTTTGAGACTAGGAAGGCTAGGTCCTAGAGCTCTAAAGACTTGTTTTGATGTTTCCTTGTCATTTAGTATGCCAATCTGCTAAATCACAGGACCACAACAAGTTGGTCCGAGGAAGTTAAGAGGCAGGAAATCAAAACTTTCAAAGGCCCAATTGAAAGCAGTTATTGATATAGATGATGTGAAGCAGCGGTCTCTTTCTGGGGTGCTTAGAGCTGAGCGGCCACCCCCACAGGGTCTCCAATGATCGTTATGTCCTATAATTGTAGGGGCTTAGCTAGCCAGCCCAAAAAGCTATCATTAAGGGAATTGGTAAATTCTCACAAGTCGGATGTAATTATGATCCAAGAGACGATGGGGAAGGGGGAAGAAGTTAAAGGGAGCCTGTCAAAATTGCTTCCGGGATGGACTTTCCATGCTCTTGATGCGAACGGTCGATCTGGGGGGTGGCTACAGGCTATAACTCAATAAATATTAGAGAGATCTCCTCATGGGGATCTTAAAGTGCCTTGGCTGTGAAATTTTATTCAAATGAAATTTGTATTCCTTTCCTTCTTCTGAATGTATATGGGCCGTGTTTGGAGCATGAGAGATTCTGGAACCCCTTCTTCTTGAAATCATTTCTTTCTCATCCAAACCTCATTATAGGGGGAGACTTAAACTTCTCATTGGGTGATTCAGAATCATGGGGTGTCTCTGCAAGAGCGGACCCTCTCTATGATTACTTTATCAACAAGTTGTTTGTTTCTCCTATGGTGGATGCCTCCTTGCTCAAGATGTGTCCTACTTGGAGAAATCAAAGAGTGGGAGAAGATTGGGTTGGAAAAAAGATAGATCGTTTTCTGCTGTGTGGAGATCTGGTGGAGAAGTTGTCGGTTTTCAGACACTCGGTTAGGGAGGGGGGTCATTCAGATCACTTTCTTGTATTTCTGGAAGTAAAGGGTGATTATAAGAGACTGGGAACCCCTTTCAAATTTAATTCCTCATGGCTAAATGATGAATCCTTCATTGCTCTGTTTCATGACACTTGGAGGAAGGATTGTTTTAGGGAAGATGAACACAAAAGCCATCTCTTTATGGAAAATTTAAAGAGAATGAAGTTAGAAACAAAAGAGTGGGATATCCAAAAGAAATTGAAGGAGGAGGAGGTTCTTAAAACTATGAACTTAGAGTTGGACTTCCTTGAAAGCCCAGAAGGAAATGGCTATGCAACTCTAGACTCCCAGGATTGAGTCAAAGAACTGGAATCCATTTGGAGAAAAATTCTTCATCTCAAAGAGGAAAGCTAGCGTTTAAAAATTCGTGCAATCTGGTTGCAGGCAGGGGATGAAAACACCAAGTTTTTTCAGAACTATGTAAAAGGAAGGAAATTTTCAAATACTATTTGGGAAATGTAGAAAGAGAATGGGGAGATGGCTTGGTCATTTGAGGATCTGGCCTCACTAGGGGTAAACCATTTTAAAAATCTCTTTAGAGCACCTGAGGAAGTCTCTATTGCAGAGGTGATCAGAGTGGCTCAATTTTTCCCAAGATATATTGAGGAGGAAGGGAATGATTCAATCATGGACCCTGTTTCTAGAGAGGGGGTTCAAGAAATTCTCAAAGCAATGCAGAAAGATAAAATTTGAGGGCCGGATGGCTGGACGATGGAATTTTTTCAACATTTCTTTGAATCCATTGGAGATGAGTTGGTAGCAGTGGTGGAAGAATCCAGGTGCACGGGATCCATCTATCAACCTTTCAATGCTACCTTCTTAGCTCTCATTCCTAAGTCTAATCATCCAGGTTATTTTGATGATTTTAGGTCGATTTCCTTATGTACCTGTATCTATAAAATTATTGCAAAAGTCATCGCTTCTAGGTTAAAATTGTTCCTGTCCAAGAACATTTCTACTGATCAATTTGGCTTTTTAGATGGCAGGAAAATTCACGAGGCGGTGGGAGTAGCTCAAGAAACTCTTCACAGTTTAAAAATAAGAGGGAAGAAAGGTGTTATAGTAAAAATTGATCTGTCGAATGCCTACGAAATAATTAGTTGGATGTACCTTAGACTCTTATTAACCCACCTTGGCTTCATATTTGACTTTGTGAGATGGGTAATGGGTTGCATCACTTCGTCTTTCATTGCAATTCTGATCAATGGGGTTGCTTCTATGTTTTTCAATCCTGAGAGAGGGCTCCATCAAGGCTATCCACTTTCTCCCTTACTGTTCTTGTTGGCAGCAGAAGGCATCAGTCTAATGATCCATGAGGCAAAGAGACAAGGGAATCTTAAAGGAATTGAATTGGCAGTAAACCATTGGGTCACTCATCTACTTTTTGAGGATGATATCTTATTGTTTAGTAATGGAATTACTAAGGACTGTAGGGCCCTAAAGAAGATCTTGGATCTTTTCCAGAAAGCTACAGGTCTCTGTATAAATGAGCAAAAATTGACTCTAACGATCTTGGGTCTGACTAGGGAGGAAGTGGGAAGGGTGGAAGTTTTCTTGCAGTTTGAAGTCAAGTCATTGCAAGATAAGTTCAAATATTTGGGCTTCTTCTTAAAACCTAATAAGTACCGAATTCATGACTGGAAATGGCTCCTTGCGAAAATCGAATCAAAATTGAAACACTGGAGCTTTAAATAGCTTTCAAGAGCAGGGAGGTTGGTCCTAGTAAAATCTATGCTGCTGGCTATTCCTGTGTATTGGGCTAGCCTTACTTGGGTCCCCAAAGGTATACTGGCTTCCATTGAAAACATTTGCAGTAGATTTATGTGGGCAGGATCCAAGTTTGAACATGTGACCCCCTAGATAGCCCAGGATAAAATTGTTAGACCTAAAGAATGGGGAGGATGGGGTATTAAAAATATTTTCCCTTTCTCCCATTCACTTGCAGCCAAGCTTGCCTGGAGGCTCATATCGGCTGAGAACCTCTGGACTTCAGTTACTAAAATAAAATATATTGACCCAGTTTCAATGCTTGAATGGATAACACTGCCTCATAAATCTTCAAAAAATGCTTCGGTGGTATGGAAGGCAGTGGTAGCCTCCATAAAAATTATTGAGTAGGGACTGGCATGGAATTTGGGGGATGGAACTCAAGTTAGGTTGGGACATGATCCTTGGGTGGGATGCATGGAGAGGTTTGCACTATCTCAAGACCGATTTGTTTCCTTAAATAATAGGGGGTTTCACAATCTAAACCATGTGGCTGATCAGCAGAACACCTCCATTTCGAGACAAGGGTGGCTATCTGGGAGGGACCTTCAATTGGAAGACCATGGTTAGAAGAGTGGGGTTACTATAGAATGGATCTACAAAAATCTTCAATTCGGATCACTGATTCAAGGAATGAACTCAGATGGGTGCATGCTCAGAATGGGTTTTATTCCCCGAAGCTGGGATATAAGTGGTTGATGGCTCAAAATGGGTGGGACGTCCTGACCTGGTGGGCTAAACTGCTATGGAAGCTAAAAGGACCACCTAAGGCCATACTTTTTTTCTGGTGTATCCTTCAGAAGATATTTCCTACATGGGACTTCCTACAAAGGAGAGGGAAGATCAATCTTGGCTTGTGTTCTCTCTGCAAAAGCTAGTGAGGAAATTGTGCAACATATTTTCCTTTCTTTCCCCTTCAATGTAAGCCTCTAGACTAAATCGTTAAGAATCCTCAAAATTCCTTATAAATGGGAAGGTCAGGAGGTGCAGGAAGCATGACACAGGTGGTGGTAGGAAGCACCTAATGATAGAGTTCATACCATTCCTCTTTTGATAGCCTGGGGGACTTGGATTGCTCGAAATCAGGTGATATTCAAAGACTCAGCCTTCCCAATTGGAAGATTGGCAGGGGAAGGGGTTGCAACTTATGATAGAATTCTTATTCCAACAGAACCTCCTTTAAACCGAATTGTTCAGTAGGAATCTATCAAGGAAGGTGTCCCATGGGCTTATTTTAACGGGGCTTCTGACATTAATGGGAGGTGTGGTGCAGGATTGGTTATCCATCCTTCATCTGATAAAACAATCAAAGAATCCATTGGGCTTGGTCAAGGGACAAACAATTTTGCTGAACTGAAAGCTCTTCACCATCTCCTCTGTTGGTTAACTCTTAGGAATGTGAGAAAGGCTCAGATTTTTGGAGACTCTATGAATATTGTTAAAGGGTTCAATGGGACACAACACTGCAGGAACTATATTTTGCTTCCTTTACTTAATGAAATTTCTCGTCTAAAATTTCACTTCACTGAGATCTCTGTTTTCCATATCTTCAGGGAACGGAACCATGATCCAGACCACCTATCTAAAGAGGGTGTTGAGTAAGATTTGGGGACATGGCTAGTTGTGGAGGAGGAAAATGGGCTGGTTCGATCTACTGAACAACCTATTTTTGCCTAATGCCTATTATTTTTCTTTAAATGGTGATTTCTGAATGTATATATTATGCTGTTTTTAATTTTATCTGAACTTTTCATAAACTTCTTTTGGGTTCTAGGGTTGTTTTCCTATATAAGGAGGCCCTGGTTATCCGATAAAACTCTAATTTTTTTGTATGGATGGAAACTGGGATAGTGCTTACTGCTGGTTTCTAGATGGTTTTGGTAGTGTTTTTTTCTTTGATAGACACAAAATTATGTTTCTTGCACACCTCTGTTTCGGATTGTCTTCCTATAAGGAACTCGGGATATGTGCCAGAACATGATTTCTTTTGAAAAATGATCTTTTTTGGATTGGGTTGTTAAAGAAAATACCTACGTGTATTTCAAAATAGTGGAGACTACTTTTCTTCCTCTTCTAAAGGAGAAAAGGAGTTCTTCAAAAATGCTCAGCATATGCTATGTAACTTTCTATAATTTATAGATGGTTCGATTTTTTTCTGTGGAAAAAAAAAAAAAACATTATATGAATTTTTTTTAATTGTGTATACTTAAGCAGTTATTTATTGTGTACACATTCATTCACTATTTTGATTTACTTTGATTTAACTGGATATTTAAGTAGTGTTGTGACAAATCTGGTATTAACGAATTGTAAAAATAAACTTCACATTGACGATCATAAAATTTTGTGAGGAAATGTTTTCAAAATTGGATCATGGTTTATCCCATGGGCATCACAATCACAGAAGCAATCCAGAATTTACTTATCAAGCACTATTTTTGAAGAGAGTTTTACGTATCTAAGTAGTGTGGTTGAGGAGATTTTCGCAGCGTGAAGAAAGTATGACCATTGCAATTTATTTTTACAAAAATTATAATAAAAAGGAATCTAGGGTTTCATTGCCTAGTATACCTCATCACTTTGAATAACCTATGGTAGGTGGTGAATGAAAATTAAGGTTTTACAGATCCAGTGATTACCTGGTCGAGATGTTTACCAAATCAATATTAAAATAAAAATGTTTGAATGGTTGAAACAAATGTTAGTACATTGAAGAACTTGATTAATCTTCATGTTAATAAAAAGTATGACTGACACACTCACCTTTTAATCCGTATGAATCACATTTTTTGTATACATAAATAAGAAGGAAAGTGGTCCTGCAGTAGAATATATTTAAGTTGTTTACTATGTCAAAACTCAACTTTGTCGTCGACTTTTTATGGTTCGTTTCAAGTTTTGATGTGCACACCTGCTCTAACATTTTAGCCATGGCAATTGAGAAGAAGCCTCACATTATCAAAAATTTAAAGTTGTAAAATATATATACATATACATACATACATATATACATATACAATCATTAGAATCAGTACAAACCTGTGTAATTATGGTACAATGACTAAAACAGGCTAGTACTATCCCAACTTATACTAGAGCTATTACATGTATGTTAGAACGAGCTATGTGTATATTACATTTAGAATTTCATGTTACTTATTAGAACTAATACCATACATATGATTTGTATGACTATGCATAGTTATGGTTCATGTATTTTACATATTGAGATAAGAGTGATTATGCTATGCCCATGATATCGAGTCTGATGGTTTTGAAACAAAGGAAACTTTAATCTTATCTTATCTATAATTTTCATCTAACCTTTATTAATTTTTGAATTGCATTTGTGGGCACTAGATATTACAATAATTCTCTTTTTTGGATCCTTTCCTTCATGTTATGATATCCCTCCATGTCATTAAATTGGACAAAAAAATAAAAATTAAAACACACAATTGCCTAGTATAATGAATACATTAGTACATTAATAAAAATCACTTCAACAAAGTAGAAGTCAATTCACTATCTAAAGTCTAGAGATAAGAATAGTTGTGTTCAATTATAGTGTAAATAGTGAGTCATTGAGGATAATTTTAAGTTATCAAAGACTCATGTGTAATTAAACTCAGTATGTGCAGCTTAGACATAAGAATAGTTCAGTTCAATTATAATGCAAATAGTGAGTCATTGAGAATTCCTTTAAGATATCAATAACTCATGTGTAATTCAACACACTACGTAAAGTTTAGATGTAAGAATAATTCAATTCAATTATAGTGCAAATAGTAAGTCATTGAGGATAACTTTAGGTTATCAACCACTGATAGATAGATTTGAGACTCATGTGTAAGTCAACTCATTGTGTGAAGTTTAGATGTAAGAATAATTCAATTCAATTATAGTGCAAATAGTAAGTCATTGAGGATAACTTTAAGTTAACAACTATTGATGAATTTGAGATGGTTGGTTTATAGATTAATAATATAATAATATATTTTAATTAATTAAATAATAATATTTATTTTTATAATAAAAATAAGTAATAAATTTATTTGAGATATTTTAAACTAAATAAAATTAATGATAAATATTTATCAATACCATAGTATTTATTTCATAATATATTTATTATTAAAAAAACATAAAATTAATTAAATTATAATTTATTATTATTATTATAAAAAAAATTAATATATAAATAAAATTTAAATTTTTTTATTTATTATTATTACTAAAAATATTTTAAAGTATTTTATAAAAATTATATGTTGCTATCCACTCCATAAAATAAAGAAATCTATTCACACAATTTTCAAAATAGTCACATCAATTAACCTATTGAATTCAAATCATTTCTCAATTTAATTGAAAAAATAGTTAAGAACAATGATAATAATGGATGTTGTGAATTTGGTATAAGGTCTATCTAAAATGCAATTGAGAAACACTTCACGGAAACAAAAGTGTAATGAGACACATCAATACTATAACATTATATGCAGTGTTTTTAATTGTGTACACTTACGTGGTTATTTATTGTGTACACATTTATTTGTCGTTTTTATTTACTTTGATTTAATTGGATATTTAACTAGTGTTGTGAAATATATGGTATTAACTGTAAAAATACCTTAAAATTTATGTTCATAAAAGTTTGTGACGAAATTCTTTCAAAATTGGATCATGGGCTATCGCATGGGCAGCAAAGAAGTAATCTAGAGTTTCCTTATCAACCATTGAAGAAAAATAAACTGCTACAAACCTTTGCCACATATCAAGAACTGTTTTTGAGGAGAGTGTTTGATCTAAATATGGGCAAACTAGTTTTTTTTTACTAGCTCCCTCATTAGTATAATAAAAATGTGTTTAGGATCATCTCAAATTAGCAAGTTGTGAAAGGGTATATGTGTCAATTTTAAGTGTATTTTATGAGAAATTCATGAGTTAATTAGCTATTAAAAACACATGTAAAATAAATAAATTGCAGAGAAATAACACACAGCAAACACATTACGCAATAGCTGATTACAGAGTTCACCCCTCCTGGGATACATCTCCATGGACCTGCTTCAATTGGCTTGGCCCTCTTTGGGTTAATGGTCAATTCTTTGATTATATGCACCAACAGTGCTCCAATGGCTTTGCAACCTACTCCATTGGATTCAGAAGATGCAAAAACCTCAAAATAGACTCTTCAAGCTCTGAAAACGGTCTTCAAGTGGGCTAGGCATGATCTCCTCTCTTGGTGGCCCTAAGCTTATTTAATCTTCAAAGTGGAAAAATCACCTACATAATTGCTCTAATGCCTCAACAACCTACACCATCATTCTCAGAGCATCCAAATTATCTAGGATTGACTCTTTCTGAGCCAAAATTGGTCGAAAAATGCTCCAGTTATGCCTCATTCAATTCTGACCTAGAAAAGCCCACTAAACTAGAGAAACTCGAGTTAGCACTCTCAAAACTAGAGGTGGCACCGAAAATAGCGGACCCACCAAACTGGCCATAGAATTAATCTCAGGATTAATTAATATTCAGTTCAGTTTAGGTGGAGGTTAGGCACTCTAAGTGCATTTAAAAAAAAAAATCTCCATTAAAAATGGTCTTAGTACTAATGCATGTGATTAGGGGTTAATTAACCCCGCATTATGGTTAACCTCCGCACATTAAAATTTTAAACCTATGCCTTTGGTCATGCACGTATGGTCTTGTGGTGAGGGGGCTAGCGCATGGGCTGACCCCCTCCTTAATCCATCAGTCAAGTCGTATTAGAACTTATGTGGTGGTCTAATGGTATGGCTCGTGGTAAGTGTGGGGGAGGTAGTGGTTCAACCACGACCTCCGCCCTTCCATCAATATATAATTTTGGCCTAGGAAAAAGGCCATGTAATTCCAATTAGGCTGGAGCTGCATGTAAAATAACAAATTTTCAACCGACACCTGTATAGTCTCCACAAGAGGAGCATTCCCTTCCGCATTCACCTCATTATAGAAACTCCATAGAAGTGCAATATCCTAGGAACCCTACATAGATATGAGTAGTAATAAGAATAAAGGAGTAGCAAATCTAAAAGACCTCATCACCATGGCTCCCTCAAATCAAATAATACTAATAATCCCTTCAACTGCCACAACTTATGTTATTGTGATCCTTATGAAGAATCGGTTGAGGATGCCCACGTTTTATATCCCTCGAGGAACAACAGACATGGTTGTGTGGGTACGATAACCTCATTTTTCCATGCTTTGTCAGTCACCATCACACAAACAAACAAACAAATATTGGCCACGCTTCTTTGGTCACAGTCACACAAACAAAGAAACAAACATGTGATAAATGTTATTTTGGATTCATTCCTTCACATGCAAGCATGAACGAGAAAATTAGACTTACATTCTCTACAAACATGAAAAACATTGTTTTGGATTCATTCCTTCACACACGAACATGAACCACCCCATTCTCAAGATTACCATTAACTTCTCTCGATATATCAATTTCAATATTATGAAATTTCATTTTCATTTTAGTTGGGGAATTATTATTTTTAATACCATTGTTCTGCAATGGTATTGGATTTTAGTATTTTAATATTATTAAATATAATATAATTTTAAATTTTAAATTTTAACAATATTCTAAAATTTAATTAAAAAAAATAAAGTCAAATATTAAAATATATTCTAATTATATTGGATGTATTTCATTTGGTTTAGGAAACTATTTTTGGTGAAAAGACTCCTACAAACTCATCACAAGTTTACCACTTGTAAGAAACTATTTCAAATTAATTAAAATATTTTGTGTCTCATGCCTCACCATTTTTTTTAATTAAAAATCTGCAGTGTTTCCCATACATTATAAGTTACAAGGAGTTATTCATATTTAATTCATCATTTCATCATTTATTACTAATAAGAAGTTCACCATTTTTTGAAATTTGGTTTCTTTGATCCATAATTTGTATAGAAAGGCTTTGGGTGATAATTACATAATTTCTTTGTGGTATCATAGCAAGCAAACACGTTTAAGAAAATCCAACTAGTTAAACTGTATCTCCTATTTTAACTATAATAACGTATTTGTTATTATTTTTAAAGGTTACCCCTCGGACAAAGGTCATGTAATTCCTATTGGGTTGGATAGAAACTCCACAGAAGTGCACTATCCTCGTTGCTCACCACAAATGCGAGTAATACTAAGAATAGAGGAGTATCAAATCTAAATGACCTCAAAGTATATCCACACAACCATGTCTGTTGTTCCTCGAGGGCTATAAAACGTGGGCATCCTCAGCCAATTCTTCATAAGGATCACAATAACGTAAGTTGTGGAATTTGATTGGATTATTAATATTATTTGATTTGAGGAAGCCATGATGGTGAGGTCATTTAGATTTGTTATTCCTCTATTATTACTAACTAACGCTAGGGGAAAATATTGATCCACAGACGAAAGTATTAAACAGAGTAGCTGCGAATGAAGGTGTGATTGATGTTAATAAATACCCATTTTACCAAATTTTCTTACATTCTAATGGCATTTTTGTCTGGTTTGGTATATTATAATTAACACTAACTGAAAATTGTTTATTTCGATTACAGGAAGTCGCACATCACATAACTTGGAAACCAAGAGTGTTGCTTTGTCAAATTTAAACAAAATTGCTTCCTATGAAGGTGTCATTGATATTAATAAATACCCAATTTTCCAATTGTTTGTACTTTCCAATGGCCTACTTGTCTAGTTTGGTGTATTATAATTAACACTAACTTTAAACTATTTATTTTGATTACATGAACTCACACATCACAGAACTCAGACAACAAGAGTGTTTTTTTGGTCAAATGTATAACAAATCTTCCTCTTTCTATCTGATATATCTCAATGAAAATTTATAAACAATTTTTCAGTTAAAATTTCCTCCGCAACCTCCAAGGCTAACAGATTTATGAGCCTTAAAGGATTTAAATACCTTCATTTCTATAACAATAGCTTTCTTGATAAAGAAGAGGCTTGGTTCTGAAACAAATATATTTCTTGTTGTACTAATTGTTTCAGGTCAATTATGGGGCGACCAGTCAAACAATAGCTAAGCATTTCATGCCACGTGGAGAAGTGTCATCCGTTCAACTTCTAAATAATATTTCGGATGGTCATCCAACCAAGTAACTTGTTGGAGTTGTCAGCATTTTTTCTGCATTTTATTCATATTTATTTTGTTTCATATTCAGATCTCTGAAGTCACATAGATATAGAGATGCAGTGGTTTTAAGTCGTAGATATCCATTACAGGAATGTGATTGTTGAATTTTCTTCTAAAGAAGCAGCACACAAAGCCCTGGGTAAGGATGGTCCAACATTTATATACATAATATTTCCATAATATATGAAATACCTATTTTTTGATCCATTACATGAAAGTATTAGTTATCTGTGTGTTTCGAACCAATTAATGTGTTTCATATTTCTCTTACTAATTCAACAAATAAAAATTATTTTTTTTTCGAAAATCTTTGTCTCAGAAAATAACAGGATGAGAGCATGTTCAATCTTCTTGCAATTTCAAGCGGACAACAGATTCATCAACAATGGATAAGTTGGCCAACCCAAGAAACCCTGCACCAAGCACTAATATAACAAATTTAACAAGACCTCTAGCTCAGACAACAACACCTCACAATTTCTAGTGGACAAGAGATCCATCAACAACTAATAATTTAGCAAACCCAATAAACCCTGCACCAAGAAGTCATATAGAAAATTCAACAAGACCTCTAGCTCAGACAACAACATGACCTCGCCATTTCCTATGGAGAAGAGACCCATCAACAACTGATAACCTGGCCAACCCAAGAAACCCTGCACCAAGCACTAATATAACAAATTTAGCAAGACCTCTGGCTCAGACAACAACACCTCCGAATTTACAGTGGAGAAGAGATTCATCAACAACTAATAACTTAGCAAATGCAAGAAACCCTGCACCAAGCATTAATATAGAAAATTCAACAAGACCTCTAGCTGAGACAACAATAGGACCTCTCCATTCCCTGTGGAGAAGAGATCCATCAACAACTGATAACCTAACAAACTCATTAAACCCTGTCTCAGGAAATAATGTTGATAATTCAAGAAGACAACCCACTTCTCAAACAAATCCTCCATAAAATCAAAATGAATCTTGAAGTTCTAGTTTTGGTTGAAGGAATGTTCCGATTATCATATTTTTTGGGACATTTCTTTTGCTTTTGGTTGGTCAAGTAGACATAAACCTGTAAAACACGACATGTTCCCGCAACCAACTCAACACATTGCAGTGCGAAAAATCACACAACATTCATTGTAAAATATTGTTTTCAAGTTATCGGAATATGCGTTATGGAATGTAAGGAAATTGATATTTTTTATTCAGGTGAAAATACAAAATGATGTAATTACAAAATTTAGTAAAATTTCGATCTTTTTAATCATATGAGGGGAGAGGCTTCTATTTAGGTGAGTGAGTTATAGTAATGGTCCCACACATCCATCAAACAAGAATGACAAACTCACTAAAATATGCACATAAATATTTGATAATATGCACATAAATATTTGATAATAAGTTATATAAGTTATATAAATATGTCCAAAATGGGCCCCGTTTTTTACTAGACCAACAACTGCCATACACCAAGTCTAACATCACAAGTTGACAAGACCTATTGTCTCAAGTACCTCTAGTTCTGAATCACCATTTAAGGCAAAATGCACTACAAAACATTACAATGCTACCCATCCAAAAGTACAGTTATCCCATCAAACAGTCCCCCACTGGTTTTGCATTGGGGGACTACATCTCATTGCTGAATAACACCTGGACAAAAACTGGGTAAAACCTACACAAGGACTCAGTACCACCTGCACAAAAATAGGTGAAATGTCTGTCATAAATATGTACATGTTTGTTTAACCATTCAGCCTATTGAAGACATTAAATGACACCATTAAATTCAGGAAATAGTTCACCCAAACTTTCATTTCAAGAATTAAACACAACAGCCCTGGAATTACAGGAATTAAATTCAGGAAAGCATTTCAATTCAGGAATTAAATTCAGGAAAGCACAAGGATCAACCGTGAAAGATTTTCAGCCATTGGATCATGTACAAATCAATCCACAACACACAATTAAATTTGGGAGATGGAAATCCATGCCAATCTTGCCTACCAATTAAATTCTAAATCATAAAACTATAAAACATCAACTGTTACTGCATTTGAGGCATTCGTTATACTCTTAAACTACTACTGACATACATTCATAGTTTTCAAACAATGTTCCATTCATTTTGCAGACATAAAGTTTTTAGAAAGTGAGTTTTCAGACAGTGTTACAGACATACAGACAGAGGACAGAGTGTGCTCAGTGTTACATTCCAGACAAAGTGTGTGCACAGTGTTACATTCCAGATAGTGTGTGTGCAAAGTGTTACATTCACTCTCTTCATCATTTTCTATTCACTCTCTTCATCAGTTGCTGGAGCGTTGGTGGATACATACAGGTATTTCGTTGTTCTTCAATAATTTTATTCAAGATATTGAGTACTTTACATACATTCAGAGTTTTCAGACAGTGTTCCTTTCATTTTGCAGACATACAGTTTTCAGAAAGTGAGTTTTCAGATAGTGAGTTTCCATTTTGCAGACATACAATCCTTTTCAGACAGTGTTCCAGACATACAAACAGAGGACAGAGTGTGCTCAGTGTTACATTCCAGACAGAGTGTGTGCACAGTGTTACATTCCAGACAGTGTGTGTGCAGAGTGTTACATTCACTCTCTTCATCAGTTGCTGGAGCGTTGCTGGAGACATACAGGTATTTCGTTGTTCTTCAATAATGTTATTCAAGATATTGAGTACTTTACATACATTAAAAGTTTTCAGACAGTGTTCCATTCATTTTGCAGACATACAATTTTCAGAAAGTGAGTTTTCAAACAGTGAGTTTCCATTTTGCAAACATACAATCATTTTCAGACAGTGTTCTAGACATACAGACAGAGGACAAAGTGTGCTCAGTGTTACATTCCAGACAGTGTGTGTGCACAGTGTTACATTCCAGACAGTGTGTGTGCACAGTGTTACATTCACTCTCTTCATGAGTTGCTGGAGCGTTGCTGGAGACATACAGGTATTTCATTGTTCTTCAATACTGTTATTCAAGATATTGAGTACTTTATCATTATTTTAGTTGAGAAAATCACATAGATTAAAGAAGCTATGAGTGTTCAAACTAGCTTACTAATTAGCTACTCCAAATTTCAAGTTGGAATTTTTCTAAACCTTTAAGTCCAGTATTGAGTAAAATCTTTCAAGAAATTGTTCCAACACACAGTCCCCTAAGAACAGTACATCAATTTATGTGGAGCAAATGTAGTTGTCAGCGTTCAGGCTATTACAAGTCCACCAACTAACAGCGTTCAGGCTATTACAAGTCCCTAGCTAACAGCGTTCAGGCCATTACAAGTCCATGTAGCTATTTCTAGTTTCCTACAATATAAATGTAGTTGCCTCCTCCTTTTGTTGTGCTTATTAACTAGATTTGGATATTGAATTTATATTGAGTAAAATCTTTCAAAAATTATAAGAACAACAACCTACTAACTACATAGGAACACTGCCTGCTAACTACATACAATGCATCGGGGAAGAACTCACTAACTACATAGCAACAAGCTCATGCTAACCGTGAAGCACCTATAATATTTTGTTATACCAAAAGGTGGCTAAGATCTTTTTGAGCCTCCAAGGAACAAATTTTATCACTAAAAGTTGTTGGCTCTTGAAGTCTCTTTAAGGCCTCATGCCTCTGTCCCAAATCCTCATTTGCTGTCCCATTTTTTATACTCAGGAATTTCTGCTGACTCCAACTGAAAGACTGCTGAAAGATCGCCATTTCTCCTCTTCTCAAAACCTTTCATCTGCTCCCCTTTTTCTCCATCAAAACTACCTTGTTTTCATAATTCCTCTTCTTTCCATTTATGAAAATTTCCCCTTTCATAGTTAAAAACTCACTTTTTAACTATTTCGGAACCCCCAAATCCATTAAAATCCTTGAAAATTTCTCATAAAAATCAAATTTTTATTACTATGGACCTAAGCCCCTTGGGCTAAGTCCTAAACCACTTCTCCCCACATGCCCATGTGTTAAAACCAAACGCCAAAGCTTTCGGCGCTAATCGCATCGCAAATATCCAAAGGGTGCATGACTTTGAACCATTACAAAGCTCATTTTCCTTTGTAAACCCAAAAACCCACTTTCCGAAAGTTCTAAGTTAAAACTTAAAACCATGTGCTGAATATAAATGGGTTGATTGAAAGACCAGGCTCAATGGCCCGATTGCGATTAGCCCTTGTCTTTATAACTCCCGGGCATATTACATTCCGTGAAAACCCCCGGCCCCGCAATCGGGCGCCTTTTTCCTTTACCTATATATTTTCCGCCCAATCCGTTAAACTTGTTTTATTCGCAAAAAACTTTGGTTTTCATGTGTTTAAGGGTTTTTTCCGCCGGTGCGTAGGTCGTAGCAATCCTGACCGTTGATCTAGTCCTTTGATCCAACGGCCTGCACTCAATCGCATCGCAAACTCTCAATCGCAATGCTTCAAGTGTGCCCTCCGATCAATCGCAGTCCATACCTCCGATCTTCCGATCCTGCTCTCCCTCCGATTTATTCTTGACCGTTGATCTAATCCTTGATCCAACGGTCCGCGCAAAATCGCATCGCAATGTTTCACCCCCTTGCGATTACCTCCGATTCATTCCCCGCCGTCGATTTGGTCCTCAGATCAACGGCCAGTGCTCAATCGCAAAGGGCTCAATCGCAAAGTTTCAATCGCATGTTGTTTTGTAGCCTCCCCGATTGCGATCCTCCGATTAGATCTGGACCGTCCACGTGTCCAGATCGGACGGTCCAAAACTACTCCTCCTTATTCTTCTCCCGCTATCCTTTTTTCCTTTCTATGCAGATCTCCACCGTTGGTTGCCCTCATCCGACGGCTACGCTCCTCCCCCGCCATCCGAAGCAGTTTTAACCTATTCCCGCAGGATTTCTTAACTGTTGTTGTGTTTTGCAGGTGTTTTAATGGTTTTCCATTATAGAATGAAGGAAAGCCGAGGGATGGGAAAGAAGTTTCTCGTGCCTTCTGGCTATCTTAAAGAGGCCATTCACGGGGCTCTATTCCATGTCTCGTCAGTACTCTATGAGTATTGATGCCGTAAAGCCCAGTGTGGGTCTGCACATCGACAAGACACTGTTTTTAATCAAACATAGTTAAAGAGTATCAGTTTTGAGAATAAAGCACAGTAGATGAAGATTGAAGACAGTTTTTATGGGGATTACGGCTAAGACAGTTATCAAAAGCCTAATCCCCAATCTAAAACACAGTTTAAGGGAAAAAACCTAAAGTGTTTTATCAGACAAAAAGCCTCCACCACCACATCTGAGGCAAATTGATTCCTCAGCTACCACCGAGCCACCTGTTGCCTCGAACCATTCAGAACAGAGGCCGAAGTTATTGCTCGAAGAAATATCTGCCTCCAGCATTGCCAAGAGGTTATTTCTGCAAGGAAACCAATGAATAAATATCTGCAGAGTTATTCCAAAACATACACAGAGCCTCAAAGTCAAACAAAGCTTCCACCGAGCTTTGATATTTATTGTGAAATAGTTAATGTAGTGATCCACCTGTAAATTTTTCCCTCGAGCCTCGCAAAGGGTCGAGAAGTCTTCACTCTGCATTAACTGGTCCTGGAGATATTTGTTAAAAATCTCACCTCCTTTCCTATAAGTATTAGCCGAAGATGAGAAATGATGTTAAGGTCGTTTGATCACAAGTTGTAATATTGAAACTCTCTCTCAAATAAATATACAAGTCTCATGGAAGTTGAAAAATAATTTGGAGTCTGATGTCTCTGGAAGGATGCCACCGCATGTCTGTTCCTGAGAAGGCTCTATCATTGGATCCATGAGCTTGGCTGTCGGTGAAGTGCTCTGAACTGTTAAATGTTTTTTCCCTTGTTTTCATTATGTTCCATAATTTCTTACTACAGTAGGCTGAAAGTTTTAGGCTAAGAAATGACTCCCGGAAGCACCTTAGACCTGTTCACCCTTCACTGTTTTATGTTTTCTTCTGCTGAAGTATTTTAGAGGCTTTAAAACTTCTCTTTAGTCTTCATGCTCGTTTATTTCCTTGATAGCTCAAATAGTTGGTTTCAGCATGTTATGGTTCTCCCTGCTTGTCTACCATCACTTGAAAGCCGTTATTGAAGTCTCCCTTCGAAGTACCATTGTCTTAAGTTAACCAAAGAGGTCGGTTTTGATCTTACCTTTTGCCCCTGCTTAAACAGTTGTTTTGAAGGTCTTTATAGTTGCAAACACAGATGTTATTTAGGTGTTCCCTCTTCTATGAATGCAATTATCAATGAATCTTTTATGTTTTCTAAATCCTTTAAAATAAGATCTTTGAGGAAATAGGGTGTTCCCCGAATCTTAGATTTCATTTTAGAAGTTGTCTTGAAATCATTATTTGCTTAAAAAATGTTTGTAGAATTTATGGTTAGCCCTGTCTATCAAATATCTCTTTATTGATAAGTTATGTTTCTCAAGTTCCCTTTGTTGAGAATTAAATTTCTTTTTCCAAATCATTAATGTCCATCTCATTCCAAAACAAAGGATCCTGTGGCCAAGTTAGATTTTCCCTTTGATATCCCATATCCCTTGAAGAGTTTGTCATGAACTTATTTTGACTCCATTGCCCAATGAACCAGATATTTCCTCTTTCTGTCTATCTTTCCTAGACCTTTCATATTCTGCTGTATCAACTCAACCCAACCAAACAAACATTTGCACGTAATAACTAGTCTAAAAATCCATAACCAAAGCAAACAAAATAAACCTTTGCAAACAAATATTTGAGAGATCCCTCTCTGAGAACAGGAGGACTAGATCCTGGAACTCTAAAGATTGGTTCTGATGTTGCCTTGTCTTTTGATTTGCCAAACTGTCAAAACACGGGGAACCAACATAATGGCGATCACGGTTCATTATCATTTAAAGATAATCATACGACGTCAGAGATTTGGTTCATAGAGCATTTGCTTTATTAACCAGAGCAAAAAGCAGCCTTTTCAAGCACTGCCTATTATAGGTAATCATGATGGAACTTGTTTGAATCAGTGACAAACTAGGTAAACCCTAGGTTTCTCTTAAGACTTCATCTAACCTTGAAAAATCAGCTGGCTTAGCCATAAGAGTAGACTTCCTTTGTCTCGCAACCTTAGCTAAGTTTTGAAACAAAGTTAGGATATTCTTAACAACCACAAAACTGAAAAATGATTTAGAAAAACCTAAAAATATTTCAGATTGGAATTAAATAAACATGGTGGTGGACCATAAGACCTTTTACCTCTGAAAGGAGCTAAAAATTTCCACTTGGCAACTCCACAATCCTAGCAGACCTTAAGACTCCACTGGGAAGAACCCTTATCATTATAAAATCATTCAAACTCAGTTAGAGGACTGTAGGATTAAGATTTGTGTAAACAGTTTAGTTGACCCTTCAAAGATTGTCATATCTGGTTGAAATTTTCTTGTTTACTTGGGTCTAAAAACTTAGCATAGTGGCTCCTAAAAAGATTCACACTAGAGCCCATCCTGACCCTGATCCACCTGAGATAGTTGACAACCCGGAAAGAATCCTTAGGAAGTCTCCTAAGATACAATCTTCAACTGTTTTCAGATCACCCTTGAGAGCTAATTCAGTTCCTGAGAATCTTACAGCTCTACAAGAATCATATGGTGGTGGAACCATAAAACGTTTTACCTCCTTAGGAGCGAAAAAATTTCCACCTGGCGACTCCACACTCTGAAACTCCCAGAAGACCAAATGACTCCACTGGTAGAAGACCCTGAACTGATTGACCGGACACAGTGACCTCTTTTCTGATTTACAAACATGATTCCGAGAATACAACGAAGATACGCCCCAATGAGTAGAGATCATATCCCTGGGTTTCCACATAAGATGCCCCGGATGAATTCGGATGACAACCTGCCTGTTTTCCAAGGTGAAAAGTTTGATGACCCTCTATTACATCTCATCAGATTTCATATACATGTATGGAGGTTGAAAGTTGAATGGCATGAAGACTGCCTAATGAAAATGTTCATGTTAAGATTAGAAGGAAAAGCTAGGGATTGGTATGAATGCTTAAGATCTAGTAGTTTGTTTTCCTTAAGAGACCTTGAATATGTGTTCTATGAGAACTATGAAGAAAATGCTACGTCATTATCATGGGGTGCAATATATTATGATCCATCACAAAACATCACCCAACACATTATAGATAATGAGGAAGCTTTGGAAGAGATGCATCCTAAAGATCTTTTAACAGCCATTCATGAGTTTAATATCCTATTGAAAAATTTTAAAAAAATAGATGAATCAGTTGAGGAAAAGATGATCCAAGTAGTAAAAAACATTCCTCAAGATATCCCTGAAAACTCAAATATTGATTCATCATCCCTTATAGCCGAGGCTCAAGAAGACATCCAGCCTCAAAATCAGTCTTCACAAGAGACAGAGAACTGCTGTACTCTTGTTCAAAGGAACATAGAAACATCCTTCCCTTTGACAGAAAAAGAGATAGATCAGACTATTTATAAACAGTCAGTCTCTGAAATTTTTTGCGAAACAAACACTCTTGCCCATTCACATAAAGAACTTTGTTGTATAGATTTAGAAAGTTATCTTGTAGATCAGTTAGAAGAAAATCAAACTGATGACCCAATATGTTCGACTGACAAAATTGTTTATTCAGATGATTTTCCGAATTTCGATCAGTCTGATGATGATGATGATGAGTTCCAAGAAAAAACTAATCATGCAGGGCAACCAACGTTTGATTGGTGTTATCATTTTCACCATCACCGGCTTGAAAGCCAAAAACATCCATTTCAATCCATCACTAATGGCTTTCACATAATTGGAAATCAGCAGCCTTTCAACTCAGAAGGTGAAGAGAAGAGCAATAAAGAAATTTTTGAGCAAAAGGAGCTTTCTCTTGAAAAAGAGGAAACCTTTAAATACTCCCCTGCTCAAGAATATAATAACCTCTTCATACAAATTAATCCACTGAATACAAGCATACCAGGGTTACCAGAGGACAACATTGTTAAATATGATGAGTCCTCCAGTTCAGAGGATGATGAAGATGAAGGAGAAAAACAAATAGAAGACTATCCTGCTGTGGATATATCATCTTCTCAAGAAGAAAATTCTCCCTTCACTGATATTAGTCTGTCATTTAAAGAGCCTGAATTTATATCAGAAGCAAGCATAGATTCAAAGAAAGAAGATATTTCACTATTTGCTATTTTGCAGGTTAAGAATGATGATACTTCCAAGCTACATACTGAAGAGATGGTCTTCAAAGCTGATGTCTTAGAAGTATATGATCTACCAATTGTGGAGAATCAAAAGGAAGAGAATCTTCATCTTTTCTTTGTTGATCCTATGGAAGAGTATGTGGAAATCCCGACTGGCTCAAATTATCAAGCATTGACCCTTTGCAAGAGCCAGAGACATGAAAATCTGTCACCTTCTGTGATAGCCTTGACATTGAAGGTTAACCTTCAATATGTTCTATGGATACCTCTGACAAGCAGCCAGAGTTACTACTTCTTCTTGACATTACTCAGCTGGCTGCATTGACACTTTTGTATCATATGAATATGTAAATACTCCATGTTTAGAATAGGTTAGATAGGAATGTCAATAAAGCTCAGTTCCGGGCATGTAGTTAGTTGTTGTTTTCTGCCTTGGAGAAAAATCAAGAATTCAAAAATACAAAAACAAAGAAAGAATGAAAAGAGGGAAAATTGACAAAACAATAAAGGTATAGCCCCATGCCAAAAAGAAAAATAAATCTGAAAGTGTGCAAGCTTAAATGCCACTCCTACAAAACACACTTCTAGTTAGTCAAACTGTTTAATCTTGACTAATTAGCTTTCAATTTTCTGCTGATAGGGTAGTGAATTTGATTTTCCAAACTGTTTAATCTTGGCTTATCAGTAGATAGATTAGGATAGAAATTAAAGGTTCAAACATGTTCAAAATATGAACCAAAGTTTCCAAAGAGAGATGACTCAAAACTGTTTTATTTTTCTGAGTCATAAAAGAGAAAAACTGGTTCTAATTTGCCCAAAATCTGAATCAGATATCAAGAAAGAGACAGCTCAAAACAAAATTAAAAAACAGAGCTGTAAAGAAAAGAAGGCCATAATGAGAAACTTTCAGATCTTAAGCCTTCCATTTTGATTTAATTTTCTGCAAATAATAATCTATGCGCAGCTTGTTTTTATGCCATAGATCATAGCAAGTCAAATAGCTTAATCTCGACTTGACTATTTTTAAATTTCTGTTGTAGAATTTAGAGAATGAAAGTTTGTTGGACTGTTTAATCCCAACAGACAGTAGACTAGGTAGAGAAATATCTGAGCTCAACTGTTTAATCTGAGTTCAGGGAGAAATAAGGATTAGAAATAGATTAGATTTCATGCTTTCAAAAGAATAAAATGTTGTGAATAGAGTTTTCCAATCCAAGTGCACTCTGATGAAGAAAAAATGCTAGATCTGTAGGATTGGGTAGGTAGCAAGCTGGTTGATAAAGGTCCATTGTTTTCATGGCTGCCAAATATGTTTTTAGAAAAATATCATTCAATCACAGAAGGACAACCCAATGGATGAGGCAACTAATCAGCCTCCCAGAAATCAAGTCTGAATTCTTGATGCCTTCAAGAAGGCACCATCCCCAAGTGGAGCCACTGTTAGCCACCTATAATATTTTGTTATACCAAAAGGTGGCTAAGATCTTTTTGAGCCTCCAAGGAACAAATTTTATCACTAAAAAATTGTTGGCTCTTGAAGACTCCTTGTAGGCCTCATGCCTTTGTCCAAAATCCTCATTTGCTGTCCCATTTTTTATACTCGGGAATTTCTGCTGATTCCAACTGAAAGACTGCTGAAAGATCGTCATTTCTCCTCTTCTCAAAACCTTTCATCTGCTCCCCTTTTTCTCCATCAAAAATACCTTGTTTTCATAAGTCCTCTTCTTTCCATTTATGAAAATTTCCCCTTTCATAGTTAAAAACTCACTTTTTAACTATTTCGGAACCCCCAAATCCATTAAAATCCTTGAAAATTTCTCATAAAAATCAAAGTTTTATTACTATGGACCTAAGCCCCTTGGGCTAGGTCCTAAACCACTTCCCCCCACATGACCATGTTTTAAAACCAAACGCCAAAGCTTTCGGCGCTAATCGCATCGCAAATATCCAAAGGGTGCATGACATTGAACCATTACAAAGCTCATTTTCCTTTGTAAACCCAAAAACCCACTTTCTGAAAGTTCTAAGTTAAAACTTAAAACCATGTGCTGAATATAAATGGGTTGATTGAAAAGAGTCGATCGCGCAATCGCAATCGGAAACAATACAAATGGGTTGATCGGAAAGACAAGGCTCAATGGCCCGATTGCGATTAGCCCTTGTCTTTATAACTCCCGGGCATATTACATTCCGTGAAAACCCCCGGCCCCGCAATCGGGCGCCTTTTTCCTTTACCTATATATTTTCCGCCCAATCCGTTAAACTTGTTTTATTCGCAAAAAACTTTGGTTTTCATGTGTTTAAGGGTTTTTTCCACTGGTGCGTAGGTCGTAGCAATCCTGACCGTTGATCTAGTCCTTTGATCCAACGGCCTGCGCTCAATCGCATCGCAAACTCTCAATCGCAATGCTTCAAGTGTGCCCTCCAATCAATCGCAGTCCATACCTCCGATCTTTCGATCCTGCTCTCCCTCCGATTTATTCTTGACCGTTGATCTAATCCTTGATCCAACGGTCTGCGCAAAATCGCATCGCAATGTTTCACCCCCTTGCAATTACCTCTGATTCATTCCCCGCCGTCGATCTGGTCCTCAGATCAACGACCAGCGCTTAATCGCACTGGAATTTTCAATCGCATCCCCTTTTCTGCCACCCCCGATTGAGACCCTCCGATTAGATCTGGACCGTCCACGTGTCCAGATCGGACGGTCCAAAAATGCTCCTCCTTATTCTTCTCCCGCTATCCTTTTTGCCTTTCTATGCAGATCTCCACCGTTGGTTGCCTTCATCCGACGGCTACGCTCCTCCCCCGCCATCCGAAGTAGTTTAAACCTATTCCCGCAGGATTTCTTAACTGTTGTTGTGTTTTGTAGGTGTTTTAATGGTTTTCCATTATAGAATGAAGGAAAGCCGAGGGATGGGAAAGACGTTTCCTATGCCTTTGAGCTATCTTAAAAGAAGCCATTCACGGGGCTCTATTCCATGTTTCGTCAGTACTCTATGAGTATTGATGCCGTAAAGCCCAGTGCGGGTCTGCACATCGACAAGACACTGTTTTAAATCAAACACAGTTAAAGAGTATCAGTTTTGAGAATAAAGCACAGCAGATGAAGATTGAAGACAGTATTACGGGGATTACGGCTAAGACAGTTATCAAAAGCCTAATCCCCGACTCAAAACACAGTTTAAAGAAAACCTAAAGTGTTTTATCAGACAGAAAGCCTCCACTGCCACAACTTGAGGCAAATTGATTCCTCAGCTACCAAAGAGCCACCTGTCGCCTCAAACCATTCAGAACAGAGGCCGAAGTTATTTCTCGAAGAAATATCTGCCTCCAGCATCGCCAAGAAGTTATTTCTGCAAGGAAACCAATGAATAAATATCTGCAGAGTTACTCCAAAACATACACAGAGCCTCAAAGTCAAACAAAGCTTCCATCGAGCTTTGATATTTATTGTGAAACAGTTAATGTAGTGATCCACCTGTAAATTTTTCCCTCGAGCCTCTCAAAGGGCCGAGAAGTCTTCACTCTACATTAACTGTCCTTGAGATATTTTGTTAAAATATCACCTCCTCATCTTCCTATAAGTACTTCTACAGAAGATGAGGAGTTGTTGGTTGCTGTTTGATCACAAGTTGTAATATTGAAACTCTCTGAAATAAATATACAAGTCTGTTGAAGTTGAAAATAATTTGGAGTCTTGGATGTCTTGATGATGCCATTGCATGTCTGTTCCTGAGAAGGCTCTATCATTGGATCCATGAGCTTGGATGTTGGTGAAGTGCTCTGAACTGTTAAATGTTTTTTCCCTTGTTTTCATTATGTTCCATAATTTCTTACTACAGTAGGCTGAAAGTTTTAGGCTAAGAAATGACTCCTGGAAGCACCTTAGACCTGTTCACCCTTCACTGTTTTATGTTTTCTTCTGTTGAAGTATTTTAGAGGCTTTAAACCTTCTCTTTAGTCTTCATGCTCGTTTATTTCCTTGATAGCTCAAATAGTTGGTTTCAGCATGTTATGGTTCTCCCTGCTTGTCTGCCATCACTTGAAAGCCGTTATTGAAATTTCCCTTCGAAGTACCATTGTTTTAAGTTAACCAAAGAGGTCGGTTTTGATCTTACCCTTTGCCCCTGCTTAAACAGTTGTTTTGAAGGTCTTTATAGTTGCAAACACAGATGTTATTTAGGTGTTCCCTCTTCTATGAATGCAATTATCAGTGAATCTTTTATGTTTTCTAAATCCTTTAAAATAATATCTTTGAGGAAATAGGGTGTTCCCCGAATCTTAGATTTCATTTTAGAAGTTGTCTTGAAATCATTATTTTCTTAAAGAATGTTTGTAGAATTTATGGTTAGCCCTATCTATCAAATATCTCTTTATTGATAAGTTATGTTTCTCAAGTTCCCTTTGTTGAGAATTAAATTTCTTTTTCCAAATCATTAATGTTCATCTCATTCCAAAACAAAGGATCCTGTGGCCAAGTTAGATTTGCCCTTTGATATCCCATATCCCTTGAAGAGTTTGTCATGATCTTATTTTGACTCCATTGCCCAATGAACCGGATATTTCCTCTTTCTGTCTATCTTTCCTAGACCTTTCATATTCCGCTGTATCAACTCAACCCAACCAAACAAACATTTGCACGTAATAACTAGTCTAAAAATCCATAACCAAAGCAAACAAGATAAACTTTTGCAAACAAATATTTGAGAGATCCCTCTCTGAGAACAGGAGGACTAGATCCTGGAACTCTAAAGATTGGTTTTGATGTTGCCTTGTCTTTTGACTTGCCAAACTGTCAAAACGCGGGGAACCAACACTAACTACATAGGAAATGCAGGGCTGGGTGCTACATAGGAACAGTGCCTGCTAACTACATAGGAACAGCAACCTACTAACTACATAGGAACAGTGCCCTTCAAAATTTATAAGAACAACAACCTACTAACTACATAGGAACAGTTCCTATCGAGCAGAGGGTTTTCCTAAGAAAAACAAAGGATTCATAAACCTTGAACGCCTACACACAGTCCATGTCCAAAGATAAGTCCATTTTAAAACAAGCACTTACTGATTTTACACAAGTCCATGTAGCTAATAGCCATGTAGGTATCACATATCTTTCTCCTATTGATATTACAAGTAATACATAATTGACAAGTAATACTTCAATGTCAATTAATTCACAACAAACATACATTTCTAGTTGCCTACAATATAAATGTAGTTGCCTCCTCCTTTTGTTGTGCTTATTAAGCAGATTTGGATATTGACTTTATATTGAATAAAATCTTTCAATAAAAATAGTTCTAACACACAGTCCATGTCCAAATATAAGTCCATTTTAAAATAGGCACTTACTGATTTTAGACAAGTCCATGTAGCTAACAGCCATGTAGGTATCACATATCTTTCTGATGTTGATATTACAAGTAATACATAATTAACAAGTAATACTTCAATGCGAATTAATTCACAACAAACAACTGAAAGATTTCATGTTATTAGCAGAAATTTTGGAATTCATACATAATTATAGTTTACTCTATACAGTTGTGCTGTAATACTTATCAAATTTCTTAACGATGTTGGAAATTGCAGGTTGTATCCATGCCAAGAGTTTCTGTTGCAGATCGGATAAGGAACAGGAGGCGAGGAAGAAGGGGGGCCCAACTGCGGAGCAGTTCATCAGATGATGATGTCAATGCTCCCATTGCTCCTAGTAATGTAGTTGAAAAGGACCCTGTGGTTGCAGATCATCCCAGCCCCACCATCAACCACAGAGCCACCTTCGACCACAATACAAGGTGCAATTTCAACAAAGAAAATCAGTGCAATCAGAGGCTGGACGAAGGAAGACATGCTTGCTGCAATTGATGACATCGAGTTTAAGGGATATTCAATCCATGCATCAACAAAAAAACATGGTATTGCTGCCTCTAACATACATTATTGGATAAATGGGTTGAATAATACAAAGCGCAGAGGGCCTGTTACAGTCATGACTGAAGAGGAGGAAGATGAGGTGGTGGAGTGGTGTAAGGAGATGGCCCAATTGGGACATGGGTTAGAGCTTATCCAACTTAAATCCACTGTATCTCAAATATGTCAAGGGAGGCCAAACCCCTTTAAAGATGGTTTTCCTGGTAAGTCATGGTGGAGTGGGTTTAAAAAGAGGCATCCAGACCTTGTGTTACGTACAACAGAGGGCCTTGACAGAGACCGGGCTTTAAATCTACGCCTTGAAATTGTTTCCAAGTTCTATAACACTCTTTCTACTACATATGACCAACACTCATATGCCCCAGACCATATATGGAACTGTGATGAAACAGGCTTACAGGCAGGAAGAAATTGTGGTATGCGGGTAATTGCCAAGAGAGGGAGTAGAAATGTGCCTAAGATATTGCCTAAGAGCAGGGAGTGGATCACAATTCTTGCCTGTGTCAATGCAATTGGTTCATCTATACCAGGATTTTATCTATTTAAAGGTAAAACTCAACTAAAAAATTATATACAGAATTGTGAACCAGGGGCATGCATGGCTGCACATCCACATGCATGGATGACAAAGGAATTGTTCCTAAATTGGCTTTGCCACTTTGTTGCTTCTGTACTGGGTGGTGTCTCGCCTGAAAACAGGCACTTGATGATTTTAGATGGCCATGGAAGCCACATGGCTGTGCAGACAATCGAGGAGGCCAATAAGTTGGGCATTGACCTGTTAACATTGCCGGCTCATACTACTCACAGATTTCAGCCCCTTGATGTGAGCGTGTTTGGGCCTTTCAAGAACTATTTCAGGGTCAAGCGAGCTTCATGGATGGCAAAGAATCCAGGGGTGGAAGTAAAGAGGTTTGAGCTAGCTGAGCTTGCAAGTAAAGCATTTAAAGGGCTCTCACACCTTCTAATATCAAGGCTGGATTTAGGAGGACTGGTATATGGCCACTCAATTTTGATGCTCTTATGCATGATACCACATGTAGCCAAGCATTTGAAGTGGAAGGTCAAGAAGCAGAGAACTTAGAAGAGCATGTTGGTGCCCAAGAAGATGTAGCTGCTGCTGAAGGTATAATGTCCCTTTCTGAAGGGTTGTTCTATGGTGGTGATGATGCTGAGCATGTCAGTGAGACACAGTTCAGTGATGAACCAACTAACAATATCAATGAGGCTGTGACACCCACTGATGCAGCTGACAATGAGCAATTGACCATGCCAACCCAAGTAAGTGCACCATCATGGCTGGCAGAGGCCATGATGAATATCACTGGAAATAATGTATCTACCACCAATGAGGATGAAAGCATGGACATGCCTTCACAACCATCAGGGTTGAACACCGAACTCGTTCATTATTTTGTGGACAATGGATCACTAGAAGAGGAGCCTATTCAACATGAAGTACCTGAAGAAGACAACAATGGGGGCCAATCAGTTGTCCCAGAAGATGAAATCCAGCAGGCAGGTCCGGAAAAGCAGAGATTACTTGGTGCATTCCTAAAGCTACCAGTAGAGAGAGTGAAGGCCTCATCAAGGAACTCAACCTCAGATTATCTTCGTTTAGGGAGGAGTTCACAATTGCTCACATCTGAAGACTATATGAATTTAATGTTCGAGTCTGAATGTAAAAATAATGAAATTCAAGAAGCTAAAAAGAGAAAGAAGGAGTTAGCCAATGAAAAGAGGGTTGCAAGGATTGTAACAGCAGAAGCTCGAGCAAAGGAAAGGTTGGAAAGACAAAAAGCAAGGGAAGATAAGGAACATCAAAAGAAATTGGCAAGGCAACAGAGAGAGGCAAGAAAGGTTCAGCAAGAGTTGGAAAAAGGAGAAGGGGTGACAAGCAGAGAAGACCATGGTTCAAGCCAGTTTGAGGCAAATAGGTTGATGTCTAACACGCTGGACCACATTGCAAAGCAGACACCATCATTCCAAGACCTGATTAACATCCAAGTCCCTAGCTATCAGGCAGGGGTTAGGCCCACCTCTTATACCCCTACCAGTGCAGGTTTGAATCCTAATTGTGTTTATATGACACCTACAGTCAGTGTTGGGGTTAGTAACACAAGTGGAAACTTGGGCTACTCAATCCCACCATGGCTACATGGAGCAAATTGGAGTCAACCATATGCCAACATTCAGGCACATCCTAATCATCCAATGTTGGGCAGTCCACCATACTTGGGCAATGCAGGAAATGGAAGCCATCAAGCATAGAGGTGCCATGACTTAATTTTTGTAACTACAAGACACTGTGATTTTGGTAAGGATCAAATAGGTTTGCTAATGATAGCATCCATGGATGTTTGGGAAGCTACAAACATTATCAAATTAGTATGTATAAAACAGTGTCTAAATCCTACAAGTTTGTTAATCTGTTGAAGTTATAGCCTTAGCCTATATTAGATTTTTTATGAAGTTATATATCAAACAGTTTATAATTCCTACATATCAAACAGTTTCTAAATCCTACAAGTTTGTTAATCTGTTGAAGTTATAGCCTTAGCCTATATCAGATTTTTTATGAAGTTATATATCAAATAGTTTATAATTCCTACATATCAAACAGTTTCTAAATCCTACAAGTTTGTTAATCTGTTGAAGTTATAGCCTTAGCCTATATCAGATTTTTGAATTCATAATTGAACAAAGAAATTGAATTCATAATTGAATTGAACATCATTAACAAAACAATCTGATTGCATCTAAACAAACTATCCCTTGATTGCATCTAATCCTGTTAAATAACAAGTATCATCAAAATTCATTGCAAACTTCATCAATCAAAATCACTCAATAAAAAGGAGGTTAACATACTCAGCTCTGTGGTGGTTATACCTTGGCTCTGTGGTGGTTATACAAAGAAATTGAATTCATAATTGAATTGAACATCATTAACAAAACAATCTGATTGCATCTAAACAAACTATCCCTTGAACATTACATGCTCTTTGATGAACAGAAACAGATACCAAATATCATGTTAAATAACAAGTATATCAACACGGGAAGCAATTGATTCCTGATCGAGACATTATAGCCTTAGCCTATATCAATTAGATCAACACAGGGAGCAATTGAAGTTATAGCCTTAGCCTATATCAGATTTTTGAATTCATAATTGAACACTGTACAGAGGTGATTCAATTAAGATGAGAGATGAAGAGGTCTTGCATTGCATCCTGTTAAGTAGATGTCCTAAAATAAATTAAATTATGCAGTACCCAGAATACCCACATCCTAATTCAAAATCTTTAAAATGTTTTTATCAAGCTCAACATACCATACTTAATATGCAATACTGCATAAAAAGATTGATTTAATGTTTCTTATGACCGTCAGTAAAAACTATAATTATAGGATTGTGAGATTATATAGGGGAGAGGGGTCAGTGCTCGAACACCTCAGCAATGACTGGACCAGGTGCCACGTAGAACATCGCCACATCATGTACGCCAGCTGTCCGTTCGCATGCCTTTCACATGGTGGGCAAGTATATCAACACGGGGAGCAATTGATTCCTGATCGAGACATTATAGCCTTAGCCTATATCAGATTTTTGAATTCATAATTGAACAAAGAAATTGAATTCATAATTGAATTGAAGTGATTCAATTAAGATGAGAGATGAATTGTAATATATCTAAATGTCAAGTGATTCAAAAAATATCTAAATACAATAAACCAGTCCAAAAGAGCAATCATGTAAAATAGAATTGCAACAATGACAAGAGTAAAGACTAATAGTATTATACAACTCTTGAAATCCTACATTATAATGTTCAAGTGCAATCTAAACAAAAGCAACTAAATCGTTGCCCATATTTTATTGAATTGAAGTGATTCAATTAAGATGAGAGATGAATTGTAATATATCTAAATGTCAAGTGATTCAAAAAATATCTAAATACAATAAACCAGACCAAAAGAGCGATCGTGTAAAATAGAATTGCAACAATGACAAGAGTAAAGACTAATAGTATTATGCAACTCTTGAAATCCTACGTTATAATGTTCAAGTGCAATCTAAACAAAAGCAACTAAATCGTTGCCCATCTTTTATTGAATTGAAGTGATTCAATTAAGATGAGAGATGAATTGTAATATATCTAAATGTCAAGTGATTCAGAAAATATCTAAATACAATAAACCAATCCAAAAGAGCGATCGTGTAAAATAGAATTGCAACAATGACAAGAGTAAAGAATAATATTATTATACAGCTCTTGAAATCCTATGTTATAATGTTCAAGTGCAATCTAAACAAAAGAAACTAAATCATTGCCCATCTTTTATTGAATTGAAGTGATTCAATTAAGATAAGAGATGAATTGTAATATATCTAAATGTAAAGTGATTCAAAAAATATCTAAATACAATAAACTGTACCAAAAGAGCAATCCTCAGAAAATAGAATTGAAACAATGACATGAGTAAAGACTAATAGTATTATACAACTTTGAAATCCTACGTTACAATGTTCAAGTGCAAATAACATAAACAAAAGCAACTAAATCTCATTGCTCATATTGCTCATCTTTTAATCGAATTGAAGTGATTCAATTAAGATGAGAGATCAATTGTAATATATCTAAATGCCATGATTCAAAAAATATCTAAATACAATAAACCAGTCCAAAAGAGCAATCGTGTAAAATAGAATTGCAACAATGACAAGAGTAAAGACTAATAGTATTATACAACTCTTGAAATCCTACGTTATAATGTTCAAGTGCAATATAAACAAAAGCAACTAAATCGTTGCCCATCTTTTACTGAATTGAAGTGATTCAATTAAGATGAGAGATGAATTGTAATATATCTAAATGTCAAGTGATTCAAAAAATATCTAAATACAATAAACCAGTCCAAAAGAGCAATCGTGTAAAATATAATTGCAACAATGACAAGAGTAAAGACTAATAGTATTATACAACTCTTGAAATCCTACGTTATAATGTTCAAGTGCAATCTAAACAAAAGCAACTAAATCGTTGCCCATCTTTTATTGAATTGAAGTGATTCAATTAAGATGAGAGATGAATTGTAATATATCTAAATGTCAAGTGATTCAAAAAATATCTAAATACAATAAACCATTCCAAAAGAGCAATCGTGTAAAATAGAATTGCAACAATGACAAGAGTAAAGACTAATAGTATTATACAACTCTTGAAATCCTACGTTATAATGTTCAAGTGCAATCTAAACAAAAGCAACTAAATCGTTGCCCATCTTTTACTGAATTGAAGTGATTCAATTAAGATGAGAGATGAATTGTAATATTTCTAGATGTCAAGTGATTCAAAAAATATCTAAATACAATAAACCAGTCCAAAAGAGCAATCGTGTAAAATAGAAGTGCAACAATGACAAGAGTAAAGACTAATAGTATTATACAACTCTTGAAATCCTACGTTATAATGTTCAAGTGCAATCTAAACAAAAGCAACTAAATCGGTCAAACTTGGTTGGATGGTAAAGCGAAGGTATTTTTAACTCGCCAGAAAGATTGAAATTTATCAGGAACACGTTTCGTTCCTCATGGGCCGTAGTCTAGCCCATGCAAGTGGGTCATTCCAAAACATTAAGTTAGGTGCAAGTCATAGGCAACTTTAGCAGAGTAAATACTCACAACCATTGCTTCTTAGCCGAATAGATCTCTCTAGAGTCTTTTGAGCTGGTTACATTGCATTGTAAGATTCCCAAATTGGGGACAAGGCACCCTTGGAGCACAATGATAAGAAGAATCATCTTGTCAAACAAAATACAAATACAATAAAGCCTGAGGCTGAACTTACAGCCCATCAAACTCATTTTTTTGCAATCCCTAAATAAATAAACATCAACGGTAAGAAACCCTAATCAAAATCCCAATTGGGTATCAGTAAAGTCCAATACTCCCGTTTTTCCAACACAGAATTTCTCCATTGGGTATCAATAAAACACTGAATTGCATTGTTTTCACATGTAACTGAGAAGACTTAAAATTCATAAGCAGAGAACCACAAAAACTGATTTTCCAATTAAAATCCTTGGAGCACAATGATAAGAAGAATCATCTTGTCAAACAAAATAAAAATACAATAAAGCCCGAGGAAGAGACCTAATGGGTGTCATTCTTATATATTACGGCATGGATCCTGGTGCCGTAAAACTGAGGCTGAACTTACAGCCCATCAAACTCATTTTTTTGCAATCCCTAAATAAATAAACATCCACGGTAAGAAACCCTAAAGATACTGTGATCAAATTCCCACACCAAAGGCCTAAAAGGTTTCATCAAATGCACAATACAATCATTGGTAGCCTCCATAAAGGAAAGAATCCAATCCCCATTGAGTCAATAGAATCTATATCTCTGGAACATGTACTTAATTAAGGAATCAACCTCTTCTATCATAACCGCAAATAGTAATGGATCAGAATAAAACCCAAATCCCGTGGCCGATATAAATCAATGACCCCTAATCAAAATCCCAATTGGGTATTAGTAAAGTCCAATACTCCCGTTTTTCCAGCATAGAATTTCCCCATTGGGTATCAATAAAACACTGAATTGCATTTCTTTCACATGTAACTGTGAAGACTTAAAATTCATAAGCAGAGAACCAAAAAAACTAATTTTCCAATTAAAACCCTAAACCACAGTAAACCTAATTCTGATTTTCCAACAAGAGAGACAACATTAAACCTCTCGATTGGCTTCTTAGCCGAACATATCTCTTTAGAGTCTTTTGAGTCAAGTCACATTGCATTGTAAGATTCCAATTGGGGACATGTTCTTTGGAGCACAATGATAAGAAGAATCATCTTGTCAAACAAAATAAAAATACAATAAAGCCCGAGGAAGAGACCTAATGGGTGTCATTCTTATATATTACGGCATGGATCCTGGTGCCGTAAAACTGAGGCTGAACTTACAGCCCATCAAACTCATTTTTTTGCAATCCCTAAATAAATAAACATCCACGGTAAGAAACCCTAAAGATACTGTGATCAAATTCCCACACCAAAGGCCTAAAAGGTTTCATCAAATGCACAATACAATCATTGGTAGCCTCCATAAAGGAAAGAATCCAATCCCCATTGAGTCAATAGAATCTATATCTCTGGAACATGTACTTAATTAAGGAATCAACCTCTTCTATCATAACCGCAAATAGTAATGGATCAGAATAAAACCCAAATCCCGTGGCCGATATAAATCAATGACCCCTAATCAAAATCCCAATTGGGTATTAGTAAAGTCCAATACTCCCGTTTTTCCAGCATAGAATTTCCCCATTGGGTATCAATAAAACACTGAATTGCATTTCTTTCACATGTAACTGTGAAGACTTAAAATTCATAAGCAGAGAACCAAAAAAACTAATTTTCCAATTAAAACCCTAAACCACAGTAAACCTAATTCTGATTTTCCAACAAGAGAGACAACATTAAACCTCTCGATTTTCCAATTAAAACCCTAAACCCTACAGACAGTAAAACCACAGTAAAACCCTAAACCACAGTAAACCACAGTAAAACAGTAAAGAAGCTCAACAGAGAACATCTCCTTAAGGTGAAATGTGTTTACAAACACATACATATCACTAGTAGGATAGAGTCCTACCTTAAAACTCCTCTCACCCAATTCCTCTCCCTCCTGGCCTTCCTCCTTGCCTTGCCAGCCAACTGAATTGTCCTTGGCTTTTGCACTGACCTGCAAAAAATAAAAAACACAATCATTCACAGCACCAACATTAAAAAAAATGCAAAAACACTTAAAACTAACAGACTAACGCACCTGAAAGCACAATTCACAGCATCCAGAGCTGAAAAACACACCTCAAAACAAAATTCGCAGCATACAAACCTGTAAAACACGTAGCGCTGAACCACAGAGCTGAGGTATGTCCACCATGGAACCGAGGTATGATCACCACCACCACAGAGCCGAGAAAAACCACCACAGAGCCGAGTTAAAACCACCACTGGGCCGAGCCATGTGAAACCACTACAGAGCCGAATAAAACTACGAAAGGGCGAAGGTAAAACCACCACAGGGCCGAGGTATGTGAAAACAGAGCCGAGCATAAAGAGCAAAGAGCTGACCCTAAACCACACAGCGCCGAGGTATAACCACCACAGCGCCGAGGTTAAACCACCATAGAGGCGAGGTTGAAAGAACACACAACCCAATGTGAACAGCCACAGAGCATAAACCACTAACAATTTGAATGACACCGTAGCCGAAACAGGACCAGGGGAGCTCGAGCCAGGAGAGCACGGGTGCCATAACGACAGATGGAGCGCGCGGATAGTGGTGGCGGAGGCGTCGGACATCGGAGAAACAACGCACAACGAACGGAGCCGAGAACGCACAGCAACCAAAAACCCGACAACAAAAACCCGAGTAGGGAAAATGAAGCTTCGTCGAGAAGCTCTACAATATGGCGGGACACGACCGACAAGAAAGGTAAGAGACCAAAAGGAGCCGCAACACGTGAACGCCATCCGAATGGAGCCGGACGACATGACATGGCCCTCCTTACGTGGCCCCGGTCGAGTCGCACCGAGGTGTTCGCAATCGACCCCTCTCCCTTACCCTAACATTAACTATTTATATTTTTCCACGGACTTTACGAGCTACATTTACATAATAAAATATTTTGTATAAAATAGGGTAAATTTACTTTAAATATACACCAATTTTAGAAGAAATTTGATATACCTTTTATATAAAAATTTCATAAACTAAATATCAATAAGATATTTTATTTAAAAATTAAGTAAATTTATTTTAAATATACAAAAACTTTTATTTTGTTTTTATATATTTCTTCATAAATAATTATGAGTAAATAATATATGTAATTATTATAAATATGTATATAGAGATGTATTTCAATTATTATATGTAATTACTAAAAAAAATTCCTATAAATATGTTTTTATTTTGAAATAAAGATTTTAGAAATTTCATTTAATTATTAAGAATGATTAAATAAATAATAGAGATTTAACCTTTACTTATACTTCCTCAAGTGGTAATATATTTCATATTTAAAAAAATTTCTATATGACTCTGCTAGTTCACTACTAATTCAAAATTTTTGTGCAACAAGAGGATCTTTGGTTGGCTCTGCTAAACACCTTCAGCAAAATCCTAACAACATTAATGGAAAACTTGACAACATTGATGAAGAACTTCAAGATCACGATTTCAAGATCACGATACAGACATTTCAAGAAAAAACGTAATTGAAAGGCTGGGAGAAGGTGAGGACAATATTACAAATATTGCAATAAAAATCGTATTTGAAAGGCTGGGAGAATGTGAGCACAATAATACAGACATTGCAAGAAAAAACATATTTGAAATCCTGGGAGAAGTTGAGCACAATAATACATACATTGCAAGAAAAACAAATTTAAAAGGTTGGGGAAATTTGAGGATAATAATACATCTATTGCAAGAAAAAGCATATTTATGTTGTTTCATATTCACATCTCTAAAGTCACAGATATCAATTCCAGGAATGTGATTGTTGAATTTCCTTCCAAAGAAGCAGCACACAAAGCCCTGAGTATGGATGGTTGAGGGAATGTTGTACTGTCATCGTGTATTTCCATAATATATGAAATATCTGTTTTCTGGATCCATTACATGAAAGTATTAGTTATCTGTATGTTTCAAACCAATTAATGTGTTTCATCTTTCTCTTACTAATTCAACAAATAAAACTTAAAAATTGTTCCAAAATCTCTGCCTCAGAAAAAACAGGACAAAAACATGTTCAATATTTTCGCAATTTCAAGTAGAAAAGAGATTCATCAACGACAGATAACTTAGCCAATCCAAGAAACCCCGCACCAAGCACTAATATAAAAAATTTAACAAGACCTCTGGCTCAAACAACAACACCTCGCAATCTCCACTGGAGAAGAGATCCATCAACAACTAACAACTTAGCAAACCCAAGAAACCCTGCACCAAGCAGTAATATAGCAAATTCAACAAGACCTCTAGCTCAAACAACAACGGGACCTCGCAATTTCCTTTGGAAAAGAGATGCGTCAACAATTGACAACTTAACAAACTTAATTAACCCTGCGTCAGGAAATAATGTACATAATTCAAGAACACAACCCACTTCTCAAACAAATCCTCCACAGAATCAAAATACATCTTGGGAGTTCTAGTTTTGATTGAAGGAATGTTATGATTATTATATTTTTTTCGACATTTATTTTGCTTCGAGTTGGGCAAGTAGACATAAACCTATAAAACACGACCTGCTCGAACAACCAACTCAACACATTACAGTGAGACAAAAGAGACAACATTCTTCGTAAAATATTATCTTTAAGTTATGGGAGTATGCCTTATGAAATGCAAGGAAATAAATATTTTTCATTAAGGTAAACAGAAAAAAGGATGTAATTACAAAATTTAGTAAAATTTCGATCTTATAAAGTAACATTAATTATTTATATTTTTCCATGGAATTTAAAAGGTACATTTAGATAATAAATAATTACCAATAAATATTATATGTAAGAATGGATCTTGTGAATTTGGTATCAGCTCTATGAAAAATGCGGTACATATACACTTCCAGGAGACAAAAGTGTAATGAGACACATCAATACTATAACATTTTATGCAATTTTTTTAATTGTGTACACTTACGTAGTTATTTATTGTGTACATTATTTATTCACCATTTTGATTTACTTTGATTTAATTGGATATCTAAGTAGTGTTGTGAAAAATATGGTATTAACTATCTCTGGAAATACCTTAACATTGACGATCATAAAAGTTTGTGAGGAAATGATTTCAAAATTGGATCATGGGTTATCGCAAGGGCATCAAACAAGCAATCAAAAATTTCCTTATCAACCATTGACTGCTACAAACCTTGCTCACATATCAAGCACTATTGTTGAGGAGAGTGTTATGTATCTAAGTAGTGTGGTTGAGGAGATTTTGGCAAGGGTGAAGAAAGTATGACCATTATTATTTATTTTTACAACAATTCTTATAAAAAAGAATCCAGGTTTTCATTTCCTAGATTGCCTCATCACTTTCAATAACCTATTGTAGGTGGTGAATGAAAATTAATTTTTTACAGATCCAGTGATTACTTGGCCAAGATGTTTACCAAATCAGTATTAAAATAAAAATGTTTGAATGGTTGAAACAAATGTTAACAAATTGAAGAACTTGATTAATATTCATGTTAATAAAAAGTGTGACTGGCACACTGACCTTTTAGTCCGTAGGAATCACAGTTTTTGTATACATAAAGAAGAAGGAAATTGATCCTGCAATAGAATAGATTTAAGTTGTTTACTATGTCAAAACTCAGCTTTGTCGTCAACTGTGTATGGTTCGTTTTGTGTTTTGATGTGAACACCTGCTCTAACCTTTTAGCCATGGTGATTGAGAAGAAGTGTCACATAATGAAAAATTTGATGAGGTAAAATATATATACATATACATACATACATATATACATATAGAACCATTAGAATTGGTATAGACTTGTGTAATTATGGTACAATGATTGAAACATCCTAGAACTATCCCAACTTATACTAGAGCTATTACATGTATGTTAGAACAAGCTATGTGTATATTACATGTAGCCTTTCATCTTAACTTATTAGAACTAATACCATACATATGATCTGTATGACTATGCATATCTATGGTTCATGTATTTGACATATTGAGATAAGAGTGATTATGTTATACCCATGATATCGACTCTGATGGTTTTGGAACAAAGGAAACTTTAATCTTATCTTATATATAATTTTCATCTAACCTTTATTAATTTTTGAATTGTATTTGTGGGCACTACATATTACAATAATTCTCTTTTTTGGATCCTTTCCTTCATGTTATGATATCCCTCCATGTCATTAAATTGGACCAAAAAAATTTAAAAGACACAACTGCCTAGTATAAAGAATAAATGAGTACATTAATAAAAATCACTTGAACAAAGTGGAAGTCAACTCAGTATTTGATGTCTAGAAATAAGAATAGTTGAGTTCACTTATAGTGTAAATAGTGAGTCATTGAGGATAATTTTAATTTCTCAAAGATTCATGTGTAAGTCATCTCAATATGTGCAGCTAAGACAAGAATATTTCAGTTCAATTATAGTGCAAATAGTGAGTCATTGAGGATACCTTTAAGATATCAAAAACTCCTGTGTAAGTCATCTTACTATGTAAAGTTTAGATGTAAGAATTTTTCAATTCAATTATAGTGGAAATAGTAATTCATTGAGGATAAATTTAAGTTATCAACCATTGATGGATTTGAGACTCATGTGTAAGTGTTGGAATGGGGTCCCCTAGCTACGTTTTACTATATATTTTTGATGGGTTTTGATAAATTTTGTAGTAATTAGTCTAGCGCAACGGCTTTGGGGTGGGTCAAAGCCCCCAATGTATTGTAATGGGTCAAAGGGTAGACCTAGAGTTCGCAAACCACGGTTTATGGACCAAAGGATAGCGCATGCTAAGATGATATAAATAGATAGATATTTTGAGTCCAAGGCAAACTAAGTAAGTAAGATTTATGCTACATACGAACTATTAAGATATGTTTTGGGTAGTTTTGGGTAAGGACTCCTGATGGCTGTGTGCATGGAGATCCTCAGTCCTATTGTGTGCAAACCCTGCTGGCTGTGTGCATAGGCTGTGACTTGGGTTTGTAATTGGGTTTTAGATGTTAATGAATGTGGAATCTATTGAATTATCTTTATGTTATCTGAACTGGTTGTGTTTATTACTGAAGTACCTTTGTGTTATTTCAATAAGCTGCAATTGTATCTGCGATATATGAATTAGATGTGTTTGTGATGTTCTGTGGGGATAATTACAGATGCGCACATGGATGTGAAGGTGTTGATTAGATCTGTTTAATAATAGTAGATTTTTCATGTTTACATGTTGATTATACTGTTAAGGGCTCGATAATAGGCTTGTTTCTGTGTGAACCTGATAAGTTTCGACGGGATCTGCTTTAATTACCTACTCTCTCTCAGGGTGCGGAATCCTGGTTCCAGCACCCACCCATACTACTTCGGGTGAGACCTTGGCCTGCGAAAGTAGGTCATTACCGAAAGGGCCAGTAATATAGGGGTTTGTTGGCAAACCTTAAATTCGAACCTGGGTTAGGACCCCTCAAGCCAACAAATGGTTATGTTTCTGGGACCGAGAGATTTTTGAGAAAGATATTGGGTAATGCCACGATGCCATTGGAGACCTGAGAAATTGGAGCTCGAAGACTGGTTCAAAAAATAGATTCAAGAATTTTCTGTCAAAGAGAATCGCAGCACAAAGCTAACAGCTCAGAAGTGAAAGAACAAATATATTTTCACAGAAGTATATGAAATTTTCTTTGTGACTTTTGTGCACGAGCTCCAAGAGTGGCTAGCAAGGCTAGTAGAATTCCATACGTGTTGGAAAGACGATTAGGTTACGCAGTGGACTACAAAATTGATTCAACAGTTGGAGAAGGCTGACAACACAATCACTCGAACTGTAGATAATTGGGTGGATAGATCTAGGAGGATTTGTGATAGAATTTGCAGTCGATCAGTTTGTATCCTACTCTGAAGCAGAGTGGAGGTTCTTCAAAGGATTCTGAGGTAAGTTCTTGCAAACATTGTCACTCCTAATTAAAATATTACTGTGCGAAAAGGGAATTTTGTGCAGCCACACTGAATGAATGACCTCTGATCGGGGTGAGAGTACAACATGAAGTGGTAAGTACTACCGAGTCAACCGAGAAGGGGATAGATCCATCTATAGCCCCTTGAGAGAGCCATCTGCACATGCAGGAACTAGTCCTCCGCCTTCACCATCATCGAATTAGCATAAGGGCAAGAACTCCCCTACCCCTCTGCCACCACCGGAGGAAGATATGGCCACACACATGAAGCTACCCACCTTCAAGGGTGTGGGAGATGAAGACATGAACCAATTTTTATTCGTGGCAGAATCAGTATGGACTGCACAAAATTTTGCTAGCGATGTTGTAAAAAAGGTGTAGCTATCCCTCCCCTTTGAAGGAAGGGCCTTGGATTCGTTCATGGGGTATGTAGGCCAACATGTGGATCCATCAATACAAGAAATTAAGGATGCTTTGAAACAACATTTTTAGAAGCCTATGTCCTACTCTCAACTGGTGGTTGACTTGAAAGTATTTAGACAAGGACCCACTGAGTTGGTATGGGAGGTTGACCAGCTGCTAAAGAAGGTTATCAGAGATGGGGAATTTAAGTATGGGGATAGACAACACAAGGAATGGTTCATCGCCATGCTATTACCTCACCTGCGTGGACCTATGGGTCAGCAAGCGATTGAGACACAAGAGAAATCCTTGCATATTGCTATGAAGCTAGAAGTTGTGCCAAGAGACGATGCCCAGTTTGGGGTACAACAGATCCAGGGATAGCTAGAGATAATGCACCTCGAAATCCAGAATTTTCAGAAAGAGCGAGGAAAATAAGTTAGCCCAGACGTATGGTGCATAAGATGCAAGGTGTTAGGCCACACCAAGGATCAGTGCCCACTACAGGTGGACTACACGGAGGTTGGGGGGCCCAATCCATTACGCCCTAAAGAGGTCGTGGGGCCAAGCAGTCCCACATTATGGTGCATTGACTGTCGCGTAGCTGGACTACATGATACCAACCACTACCCCCATATTGCTGCCGATGTTCCATAGTTGAAGTAACAATGGTGTCGATTCTACTCATCTGTGGGACATGACGAAGACAACTGCCAGACATGTGACTTAATGATAGACTAAGGAAACCTGTACAGGGTACAGGCTAACCCTACTTCACCACTATCTCCCTTGGGACAAGGAGGCTCCCTTGCCAGAGGCCGGGGAGGGGAGGGAAGAGGTGGAAACGCAGGTCAGGGAAGAGGGAAATTGATCTGTTATAATTGTGGAGAAGTAGGACACTTCGCAAGGGACTGTCCGAACCCTACTCAACAATCTTGTAGATATTGTAGGCAATTTGACCATGTGATTGAATATTTTCTGGTACTGATAGCAAAAATGTAGGAAAAATAGCTGACGCCAATGAAAAATGTGCAAGGGGTAAGTGAAGAACCACACGATGAGGGACCTAGTATTAATGTCATAATGCGCAGCAGCGTGGCTACTGGAGGAGCTGAGGAAAGAGCTGAGGCTGAACCCCTTATCCAAAAAATCTGCTATAAAAAATGAAAGCTTGGACCTACAGAAGGAGAAAGAAACCTTCATGTAATCTCGCAAAGACTTTACCAAGGATGAGGCATCTACTTGCAAGGCTCCAATAAACCTAAAACCAGATGGCGAAGTTAAGCCATTCCTACAAGCATGTATGAAGTTTCTACGCAACCAGAAGGAAGTAGAAAATATTCAAGCACTGATAGACAGCTGTGCAGAAAACACTGACCCTCCAACAGAAGTTAAAGATGTTCACAAACTTTACAAACATAAGAAATGCACTAGTCGAAAAATGCGACTAACGGTGCAGATTGGTGATTATGAAATGGATTAGGTCATCCTCGATCTGGGATCCAATGCGAATGTCCTACCCAAATAAACGTGGTAGAGGATGGGAGAACCTAAGATGGAATGGTCTACTATACAGCTATGCATGGCTAACCAACAGAAGATCATATTTTTGGAGACACTATCAAATATTATGGTAGATATCATATGGGTTAAGGTATATGCAAATTTTTAGGTAGTTCAAATTGTGGAAGATGTGAACCCTTATCCTGCGCTCCTAGTATTGGATTGGGATATAGACATGGGAGGCATTATCAACTTGAAGAAAAGGAGCATGGTTTTTTAGAATGAGGGTACAAGAGTAATAGTCCCTCTAGACCTAGTGGAAGGAGAGTGGTATACAGAACTCATGCTTGAAGGAGATGACGTGGACCATATCTATAAACTAACTACTCAGGATGAGGATTGGATTAATCCTATGGCCGATGGTGTGATTTTCTGGGAGAAAGACAATGAATGCCTCTCTGACTCCGACGAGGAGATTGAGAATTGGCAGAATCAGTTACATGACATATCTACGCTACGATGTCTTAGGATCACGAAGAAATTTCGGTGTATCTCCTCAAAGGTAAGAGAGTTTCCTTACTTTTATGGTTCTAGTAGTATTAGGGATTTTATTAAAACATTTGAAGCAGAAGTCCCAAGGGAGTGAATATTGTGGGCACTTAACCTAGCCATGCGTGTGACTGCTGCACGGTGGTGGGAGACTCATAAGGGTATGTTTCAGGATTGGGAGGAATGTCGCAAGATGATGATCCTATGGTTTTAACCTCTGGTTCACCTACACGTGGAGACTTTCCTTGGCCAATGGGACCTGTACAAGCACTTGGCCACATGGATGGAGGTGTGGTGCAATGTAATTTTCCTAAATGGGGAATGCAACAATAGAAAGCAGATTTGCAGGAAAATAATGCAGTTCATCTAAGATACAGCAGGAGGCCAATAAAGATACCTTTCAAACGTATTTACAGTAGCAAAATAGATGTACAATGAGGCCCATAAGATGCATAATTGGAAATACAAGTCACCAATTTTTTGCTTGAAGGGGTCCTGACCCAGGTTTAGAGGTTAAGGTTTGCCAACAAACCCCTATACTACTGGCCCTTTCGGCAGTGACCTTCTTGCGTGGGTCAAAGTCTCACCTGAAGTAGTATGGGTGGGTGCTGGAACCAGGTTTCCGTACTGTGAGAGAGGATAGGTAAGTCAAGCAGAGCTACATCTGACTTTATAATGACTAGATCACCTATCTCAGAACAAGATCTATAGGTCTCCTTCGCATCCACGTGTGCAAGGTCAACTATACTTATTGTGCTCAAAAAATTATATATTTCTAAGACAGTAGTGCAGCGTTGCATAAAACATAACAGACAAATCTAGATGCAATAGAAACACTTACACAGTACTTTCGCAGCTTAACAAAGAATATGCATAATACATCAGCTATCATAGATTCACATAAACAATACACATAGATTCAGTTACTCAAACAACCTTTCTCATTCATCAACTCGTCAGTTCCTTCTTATAATACCTAAACCAAACCTGCGCACACAGTAGCACAGTCCGCACACAACAGGACTTGGGATATCCACGCACACAACCAGCAGGAGTCCTTTCCCCAAAAACCAAGACAGATCTACTAAGCCACCATTCACATCAAGATCTCAGCATCTTCTTGCCTTTCAATTCAAAATATCCCTCTATTTATAACAATCTAGCCTAATCTTTCCTATGGTCCACAAACCATGGTTTGCAGACTCAAGGTCTACCCTTTAACCCATTACAATGCTTTCGGGGCTTTGTCCCACCCCAAAATCCCTACGCTAGACTAAATATAATAAAAAATATCCAAAATCGGACCAGTTTCGTAGCTTGTAAGGGACCCTGTTCCAACAGTCCCCCAACACAATCTTGTGACTTGTCTCGAGTCACTCTGGTGGTGTTGTCTCTATCCGCGCACGTAGGGTAGTGATGGCTGCGATCAGCGGAGGTAACACTTCTTGACTCTAAGCAGTAGCACTCTGTGAAATGTCTACAAAGGAATGGGAGGCTCGGCCCTTCAAGAGTCGTGGTGACCCGCTCTAATATCCCAGTTGAGTCACTCGATTGTGCCATTGGCATCCATGGATAATAGAGTGGCAGGCGCGGCTCCCATGGCTTGAAGTTCTTTCTTTCTTTGTGATGGAATGCATTTTTCATCGTAGATCCACAATCGTGTCATCGTGAGATCCGCAACGTGTCATCGGAGATTCGCAATTGTGTCTCTGAGTGGATCTCGATCGAAGCGGCTTCCTCCGGTCGGGAAACCCGCTGACGTGTCAAGAACCCAAAGAACTAGACTGCTGTCCGCAGTCGCATGGTCGACTATAACTGAAACGAGGCCGTCCTGCACGATTTGTTAGTCTG
>JAXQQM020062557.1:0-55971 GCA_034641835.2 Pinus albicaulis
TTGTGCTCAACTTAGTGTTCCTAAATTGAGGTCATAAATTATCAACCAGGGTCAGTAAACTGCTGAAGTGTGGTGCACTATATGTGCCTAGGTATCTGTTTATCACTACGTTGTGTTTAGTGTTTTTATGATGTTTTTGGTTTTGTGGTTTTATGTTAAGAAGGAAAAGAAGTAAATGTTGAAAAAGAACAGTTGTTGGTCACACTAAAAACAGAGCAAAGCCTATACTAGAGAATAGAGAATGCAAAGTTTGATAATGACTCATAGCAAGAAAATAAATCACAACATGAACTCAATAACTCATAGCATAAACTCATCCAATTCATTCATTAGAAATATGTTGGAATAGCTTGAGAAAAGGACAAGTTAGCACAAATTAGGTTCTCCTAAGTAAACAACTATCTTACAATATTACAAAGAATCTCATCCATGGCTAAAAGTTTATTGGAACACAATTGGAAAAAGATTATTTGTAGAACACAATAAGATTTATGCTCTGAATTAACTTGTCATGCTAAGATCAATTCATTCTGCAGCTCAACTTGTCACCACTAAACCTTATTCAAAAGTTAGATATTTTCTAAAATAGTTTTTGGAAAGAAAGGTTTAATTGTGAAATTGCAAAGGATTGCAGAACAATCAAGGCCTTAAACTGATATCACTAACTCATTCCTGTTCATATGATGATGCATTAATAGAAAGTCAGAACAAGATTAGTTTGTAAACAATGAAGGCCGTGAAGTCTAATTTTGACAGTTAATACAACTAAAAGAACAATGGATAACACTGAACTAGAATGCAATTGATCAAGCTTAAAACACAGTGATCACAACTAAACTAGAATGCTTTTATCCTAACTTTGAAATACAGTGATTTGGAACTGAACTAGAATGTCACTAATCTAACTTAAAGTACAGTGAACAGAGTTATACTAGAGTGCCATTATCAAACTTGAAACACAGTGACAGAATTAAACTAAAGTGACATCTACCTCCAGAGTACTACAACTAGACTAAAGATGCAACTAATCACTAAAATGTCTCAGCTCTGTCTCATTCGGAATTAGTGGTATTTTGGAATAATTTATGGAACAGGACTGGCTGCAACATGTTATGTAAATGAGCATGAAAGCATACAATTCAACAAAACACAACAAAGCTCTAAAACACCACAACTATGTCTCATCTAGAATTAGTGATATTTTGGAAGAGTTTATAAGATCACGACTAGCTGTAACAACTGATGTAATCGAGCACAAAATCATAAAGTTCAAAGAAATGAAACTAACTCCTAAATACTACAGTTATATCCCATCCAATGTGAGTGATATTTTGGCAGAGTTTGTAAGGATAAGACTAACTGTGGCATCCACTGCAAGTAAGTATAAAAACATAAAGTTCATAAAATTAAACTAAGAATGAAACAAGGCTAAGTTACTTATCTAAACCATATGAACAAAGCTTCTCAGGTAGCAGGGGTCCTCTACCACCGGATTAGCATGAAAATCTACTCAAGATTGACTCATCTCTTGCAATAAAGTGATGCTTCTTTCATTAAAGGATAAATTCTTCAAAACAGAGTATTTACGGTCTTCTGAGATCTAGCAATAAAACATAAATCTAGATAAGTTGTTTCTCGGTCTCCCGAGACATACTTATAACAAAATTACATAACTGTTTTTGAGATAAAACAGGAGTAATTTTATTTTCAAACTAAAATCAAACTAGGACTCTGGTGGTGGCCTTTTTTCTATGATTAAGGACATATGTACAGTCCTTGTCCTATTAGAAGTCTGTCACCTAGTTTTGGTTTCCCACGTGCATAACCGCCTGTAGACTCAAGCTCAGACTTCGTGGAGAGCAAGAAATTATGGGGGAGTGATGTGGAATACGACCATATGTTCTTTTCTCTCAGGTGACACTCCATTTCTCCGCGTAAACATGAGAACGGTTTAACAGCGACCGCCAATGACCGTGTTCTCCGTAGCTACCTAATAAAAATTGCTACAATAACAAAATCATGAAAACATAGCAAGTTAGTCATTATATACATTCTTAAAGTAATCCTAATCAATCATATTGATCATTTAAGCCTATAATTGATGAGGGACAAAGAAAATGAAGTGAAATGTGGTGGAAAAGAAGGACATCTTTGGGGCTCAACATACCCCCACTGCAAGGCTTTTGCATGTCCTCATGCAACTATTCCATGTACTCTGAGACCTCTGCTAGGACATCTAAGCCTCTTCTTCTGCTTTTCCTGACATTCAGTGGTCTTCTGGGCTTCCTTATGACTAACTTGAATCTCAAATTTGTAAGTGCCCTGCTTAACCTTTTGTTTTTCTTCTTCAATCTTTCACTGGCCTTGTGCAACTTTTTCATTTGTAGAGACAGAGTGGTATTCATATCACCTTTGAGCTTAACCTGCTCCCTTAAAATTTCATTCTCATTCTTGATATGCCTATTGAGTACTTCTAACTCATATTTATCTTTCCTTAGCATATCAATTGCAGATTTTGGTGGACTAGGAGTTCTGTCTCTACTTTCTGAAGCTTTCTTCTCTAGTGTCTCAACATAATTGTAAATTTCTTGTTGTGTTGGGTCTATTTCAGGGGCTCCTTCATCAAAATCCTCCTCATACTGATAGTCAGGTGATCTAGAAGTAGGTGTTTCTTCCTCCTCAATGTTTATGATTCCAGTTTGTCTAACCTCTGTTTTCTTTAGTATACCTCTAAGCCTGTGGCTCCGTCTCAGTTGAGATGGCCCTTATCCTCTGTCTTTGGCATATTTTCTTATTATTCTTTCCTTATTAAGCTGCTTTTTAATTTGAGCCAATTTCTCAGAAATCATCTCTTTGCTGTCCTCTTGTATTGATTTACTAGTTTTAGTTTCAACAGCCTTAGAAATTTCCTTTCTCCTGCTTCTTCTTATGGGTTTTCCTTCAGGTGGAGATTCTTTGGGTTCCTCAAAATGATTCCTTACTAGAAACGCATCCCAATTATCTCCAATTTTTCCCAAATGATGTTCAATTAAGATTTTTACTAACCCATGGTGATACAAGGTTGTTTCCAGAAATTGAACTCTCTTTTGTACATTTGAGGCCATTCGTTTCAGACTATGAAGTAGGAAAAAGGGCAATTTGATTTCTTCTCCTAAGAAATGCATCATTAACGAAATATGATAAACATAGAGGGTACCAAATCTTCCTTCACAAGTTATAATTTTTTGCAAGATGCGCAACATGTTCCTCCATTTGTTCTTCAATGCAGAGCTAAGAATACCTTTCTTAAAAATGGAAACATCCATACCTGGTGTTTTGAGTATTTGCCTCCATACCTCGTTATGAAATTCCCTATTTTTGTACCACTTTTCTCCTTGTCTAGGTAATTCCATTACTTCTGCAATGAAATCCTCTGTAATGGTGAATTTAACATCTCCTATTTCGACCTCCACTCCATTGAAGGACCGTGCAACTGTTTTAGTCACTTCTTTGTGAAAACCACTGAATTTTTCTAAAAATTGCAACCACCCAGCCTGCTGTAGCATTTCTCTGATTTGTGGATAGCCTTCCAAGTACTTGGTTCCAATTGGTTCAGTTCTTACTATGAGACCCATAACTTATCTTTTCAACCTTCACATTACTACTCCTCTTCTCACGGTGAAAATGGATATTAAAGAGATGTTTTTACTCCACAGATGTTTCCTCTGTTTTACAGACCGGGATGGCTAAGAATTGGCTGCGGAACTCTGCTCACAGTGAAAATGGTTGTTAAAAATATGTTTTTACTCCACAGATATAGACCGGAATGGCTTAAGAAGTGGCTACAGAAAGAAATGATATGGAGTAGTTATGAAATGAGTATAATGTGGTGCGGGTTATTCACACGGATTAATGAATTGAGAGTTATCACAGAAGAAAATACCACGGATATATTTTGTGATAAATTCAAAATCATCATTAAATACTTTGGCCTAGTGACGTGACTGATCAAATCACTTCAGTACTTAACTGTTAAGTTTTAAATGATGATCGGATATGGCAAGATAGAAGGGATTTTGTCAAAATTTTTATGATAGGTTTGATAGGCATGATCAACACGACTAATTAAAATAACCTTTTTGAATCATACATGACTTAACTATGCTAAAATTTCATGATCTGTTACCATAATAATTTTATAACTTTGACCTTTTCCTTTCCTTTGATTTTTTTTCTTTTGGTTTTGATATGCCTTGTCCTCCTTTAAAATTCATTGGTATTCAGTCCTCATAACTCCTTTGATTTTTCTTTTTGTCTTGGATATGTAGGATCAATGTTTTACTCAATCAAGTGATTACTGGATAGTGCCTTCAGGATCTCTGGCTGCAGAATGTCTGGCTGGCTGCAAAATGTCTGACTGGCTGCAGAATGTCTGACTGATTGCAGAATGTACCTGTAGAAGTCTTAAAACATGGAATGGAAAGGTTTGAAGCATGAATGGAATGTTTGTATGAAATGAGTTAAAAATGGATAATGAAGTATGGTTTAATGGAGTATGGGTGAAGTGAATAATGGAATGAAATGAATCTCAATTATGAAGTGGAGTGAAGTATGGAAAATGACTTGCAACTTATGATCTGTATTATTCAATTGCAGAAAGAAATCACTCTTAAAACTATGAGATGAAAAATGAGGTGGACCATGGAATGAAATGAATGAAGTATGAAGTGAAGTGGAGTATGGAAGAATGGAATGAAATGAAGTATGGATGAATGGAATGAAATGAATCATAAGTGACATATGGGTTTGCACTTATGATTTTGTAATAGTTGCTTGCAGAAGAAGAACAAATTTGAAAAGCTAGAGTGTCAGAAAGATTCTGATTTTCACTCTATCTTTTCTGTATAAACGTGCTAATCAGTGATTAGTTTTCATGTTTATACTTTTTTTTTTTTTTTGCTTTTGAATTCAGAAAATTCAACTAAGTTGATGAAGAAGAAAAATTCTTCTTCATTAACTTCACATTACTTTTTTCCTGAAATCTCTTGACAAATTCTTCTCTTGAAAGTGGCTTGTGATACAACTTCAATCTATGACCATTTACAAGAAAAGTGACCTTCTCTTCATCTATTGTCCTGATTTTTATTGCTCCATTGTCAAAAATGATTATAATTTCATATGGCCCAAGCCAATGTGTTTGGAATTTACCTTGAAAATCCTTGAACTTTGAATCAAACAAGAGAGCCCAGTCACCTTCTTTGAACTTCTTTTCCTTGATGTACTTGTCATGCCATCTAGTCCTTTGCTATTGGACTATACTTGTTTTCTGAACTGCATCTTGTCTGATCTCATCCAATTCATTAATCTGCTCTAATCTGTGCTTTTGTGCCTCTGTTAGATCAAGTCCTAGCTGAATTTCCATTTTGAAAGTTTGAATCTGGAACTCTATGGGAAACAAAACTTGCTTTCCATAAACAAGTTCATAAGGAGTATGGCCTGTTGTGCTCCTCCATGTAGTTCTATAGGCCCACAAGGCTTCAGGAAGCCTATCTTCCCAATCTCTTCTATGAAAATGAATAGTCTTTGTTAGGATCCCTTCAATGACCTTATTAGTAGATTCCACTTGACCATTTGCTTGTGGATGATAGGGAGTAGATTTTCTGTGTCTAATTTTGTACCTCTCCATCATTTGTTCCACTAGCTTTGATGTAAATTGAGCTCCTTGATCTGTAACAATTTCCCTTGGGACACCAAAACGAGTAAAAATATCCTCAAAAAGAAAAGTAACTACAGATGCTTCATTAGCAACAAGTAATGGCTTAGCTTCTACCCATTTAGTAACATAATCAGTGCAAACTAATATATATTTCTTTTGTCTTCATGGAGGACTAATAGGTCCTACAAAATCCAAAGCCCATTTTTCAAAAGGTTCAATATGTACCCGAGGTTGTAATGGCATCTCACCTGAAGGAGAAGGTTTCCCTACCCTTTGGCAACTATCACACCTTTTGACATACTCTTTAGCATATTTAAAAAGGGATGGCCAATAATATCCTAAATGAAGGATCTTATAAGCTGTTCTTTTATCAGCAAAGTGTCCGCCACAAGGTTCATCATGACATGCCTTGAGGATCTCAGGCATCTCATCTTCTCGAACACATCTCCTAATGATAAAATCTGGACCTGTTTTGTATAACTCATTAGCAACCCATGAATATTTTGCACTGTCATAAATGATCTTTCTTTTGTCTCTTGCATTCATTATTAAAGGAAATTTCCCTGAAACTAAATAATTAGCAATGTCAGCAAACCAAGGAGTCTGAGTAGAAATTGCAAAAAGATATTCATCAGGGAATTGATCTTCAACTGGGGTATTATCTTTGATGTTTTGGAGTCTAGATAGGAAATCAGCTACTGTGTTTTGTTTTCCAGGCCTATCTAGAATGGTAATGTTGAATTCTTGTAAAAGCAATAACCATCTTATGACTCTGCCATTAGTAATTGATTTTTTCATTAGATATCTAATTGCAGAGTGATCTGTGTGAACAAAATTTTCATAGCCTGTTATATAGTGTCTGAATTTGTTTATGGCATGAACAACAGCTAAAAACTCTTTTTCAGTTACGGTATAGTTTAACTCTGAAGGAGTCAATTTTTTACTGGTATAGTAGATGGCATATGGAATCAGGTCTTTTTGTTCCAATACTGCTCCTAGAGCTGTATCTGAGGCATTTGTTGAAATATGAAAAGGTAAGTTCCAGTTAGGTCCTCTTAAAATAGGTGCTTCAGAGATTTTTGTTTTCAGGGTCTCAAAGGCTAACTGGCAATCAGGATTCCACTTGAATTCACAGTCATTGGTAAGTAATTTGAAAAGTGGAGATGCTATCTTGGTGAAGTTTTCTATAAACCTTCGATAATATCCTCTAAATCCTAGAAAACTCCTAACATCTTTTTGACAACTTGGAATAGATAAGTTAGAGATGAATTCAAATTTTGACTTATCAACTCTAATCCCATCCCCTGAAATGTGATGTCCTAAAACAATTCCTTCAGTAAACATCATAAAACACTTCTCATGACTAAGTGAAAGATTTGCTTCTTTACATCTCTTTAAAAAAATTTCCAAGTTTGTTAAGGCTTCTTCAAATGTGTTTCCATGAACTATGAAATCATCCATATATACCTCTACACAATCATGTATTAGATCTGAAAATATTCCTAGTACTGCCCTTTGAAATGTTTCGGGTGCATTGCATAATCCAAATGGCAATACTCGGTAAGCATAGGTACCCCAAGGACAGGTAAATGTGGTTTTGTATTGATCTTCAAGTGCTACCTAAATTTGGTTATAACCACTAAACCCATCTAGAAATGAAAAGTACTTTTTGCCAGCTAATGTATCTAACATTTGATCTATGAAAGGTAAGAGAAAATGATATTTAAGAGTAGCTTTGTTTAATTCCCGGTAGTCAATACATACCCTCCATTTACCATTTTTCTTTGGCACAATTACCAAAGGAGAAACCCACTGACTATCTGAAATGGGATAGATAAAGTTAACATTTAACAATTTCTGCAATTATTCCTTAACAATCTCCCTAAGATTTGGATTCATCCTTCTCTGAGGTTGTGTGATTGGTTTACAATTTTCCTCTATGTAGATGTGATGAGTGCAAGTCTTGGGGCTTATCCCTTTCATATCAGTGTACTCCCATGCATATGCAGAAGAATGTCTCTGTAATATCTTGACTAACTCTTCTTGTTGAGATTTCTCTAGGTTCTTGTTTATGTTTAAAGTTTTTCCTGGAAATATCTCAATTGTAGAGCTGCCAAATTTATCCATGGAGTAAAGAGACATCTGTCTTGATGATAAAAACTCAATGTTGGATTCTTCTTGAAATTTTTCATGCTTATATTCCGAAGAGAATTCAAAGTTTTCTAAGGTATTCAGAATTTGGCTATCTTCACTAATTTCTGAAATTGTGAAGAGAGGTTGTAAGTCTTCTTCATACTCTATCCATTGAGTATCATCTAATTCTGTAATTGTCTTTGCTGGAGGATACAAGGTAAATTTCTTGGTTGAACTACCATCAGAGATGTACATATCACCGGATCTACAACTAATAAAATCATCAGCTATAGCTAACCAAGGTCTTCCTAATATAATAGGATGCCCCCCTAGATTATTCTTAGGAGTGAGGATCATAAAAACCACAGGATATTCCCAAGAATCTATGGACACTGGAATGTCTTCTATTACCCCATCAGGTTTGATCACATATCTTTCTGCTAATTGTAATAATGTGGGTGTAAAAATAAGGTTAGGAAGTTTCAGTTTATCCATGATTTGTCTACTCATGATATTGATTGCTGCTCCTAAATCAATAAGTGTGTTTTGGATCTCAATTCCATTGATGTGAATGTTAACAACTGGATTTCCTGGGTCTAGATACTTTGGAATAGCCATCTTACCCATCATGATATTTGCTATTTTTCTTGCCAGTTGAATTTTCTTTATCTCTCTTATTCTTTTCCCTGTTTTCTTCATGCTCAACTCCTTTATTGTCTTTGCTAAGATTGTAATTTCCTTGATGGCTTGTAATAATGGGATCTTAATACAAACATTTCTTAGCTCATCTAGGAAATCATAATTAGGCACCATAATTTGTTTCTCTACACCCCTATCAATTTGCAATCTTTCTGGAAAAGGAGGTGTAGAAGTGGATGTTTATGGTTGCTCTAATATAGGAGTTGAAATTCTTGGTTCTTTTTGTTTTGATTTTTCAATGTTTGAGTCTTGGAAAGTTGTGTTCTCTTTAAGAATTTTATTTACCCGTAGATAATCTTCCTCAGAATTGTCTTGCTCTTGTATGATTACAGAAGGTTTCCTCTTTTCAAGTATTCCTCCAGACCTAAGTTGAACATCACTAAGGTCTAAAGGAGTGATCAAATAAGTTGGAAACTGTTGGCCTTCTATCATGTATGTGTTCTGAGGATTTTTATTGTTGGGGTTTGGTATGCATTGGGCAGGAAACTAATTTGTTTTCTGAGGAAATGGTAATGGAAGTGGTTGATTTTGATGTTGTAGATTTTGAGAATTTTTTTGAGGAGGGAAATGTGGATATGGTGGATAGGATGGTGGATATTGGTAATACTGAGAGTATCTTCCATAGGGATTTTGTGCTCCTTGCGCCCAAGTTTGTGATTGATTTTGAAATTGGGGCCAAGGTTGCTGCTAAGAATTCCAATTTAGTGGGGGTTGATTGTACAACTGATCATGAAATCCTTGTGTTTGAGGTCCTTGCCAAGGCCTCTTGGAGACAAAATTGAGAGATTCTGTGGAACTTGTAGGAGTTTCTTCTTGAAAGACAACTTTAAGACCAGGAAGTGAAGGACAACTCTTGGTCTCATGTTTTTCTAAAAAAAATACACAAGTCTCTACAACTTTTGCATCCAAAGGGCACTCTCTCAAGGCATGTTTCTTTCTACATTTGGGACAAAATATTTCTAAGGCATCAGATTCAGATTTTTGCTTGTTTTGTAACTTGAGGGTGTCTATTTGTTCACTAAGACTCCTTAAGATAGCATATTTGAACTCATCAAGCATATGTCCTATTTCTACCCTACTTACTGTCCCAGAAGCAGACTTACTTGCCCTTTCAAGAGCAGGGTCTCTTGGTCCTTTTACAGTTTTAGATTTCCCTCTTGAAAGGTTGATACATAATTCAACTATTTCAGGTAATGTGAGCTGAGATATATCCCCTTTTCCCATCATGTTAAGGATATATAACCATTCATCCCTAATTTTCTTCAACAAGAGAGCTTTCAAGGTGTCTTGGTCTAAGTTTTCCATTTTTGCTCTTTTGATGTTGTAGTTAAATCTCTCCAACAAATCTTCCAGATTTTCATCCTCTTTTTGTAGCATTTTAAACACTTCCACCTTTTGGTTGACTAGCATACAATAATCCAAAAACCTCTCTAGAAATGCTTGTTTCATGTCTTCCCATGTCCTAATAGAACTGTTGATCAAACTCATAAACTACTTTAATGCTGCTCCTTTCAATGTTGAAGGAAATAGTTTAAGTTTTTGAGCATCTTGTAAGTAGTCATAGGTTCTACATAGGACTTCAAATTCAAATAGGAAGGTTTCAGGATCTTCAGTTTTAAGTCCATAAAATTTTGGAAGGACAGAGGGTGAAATGTTTTTCATAGTTGTATTAGTTTCTTCATCAACTATAGGAAACCCAAAAGAACTTCCCATTTCTCTTCTACCTCTTCCTCTGCCTCCTTCTCCTTCTGCACCTCTACCTCCTTCTCCTCTACCTCTACCTCTACCCCCTCCAAATAGTGTGTGTTCTCCATTAAAAACTCCTCCTCCCCCTTCTTCTGCCAGGGTTCCTAAATATTCTTCCAAGATAGGTTCAGTGGGTAAGGTGGAAGATCTTTCTGATGGAATATCTGATCTTAAGTCCTATGGAAGTCTAGGATCAGTAAAGGATGGAATGTGGGTTTGAGTTGGAGGTGTACTGGCTCTTGGTCTTGGTGAAACAAGTGGTGTTCTAGGAATCAAGCTTCTTCTTCTTATGAATCTACCCCTTGAGTCTCTTTCTCTACGCATGTCATTGTTTTTGGGAGGTAAGAAACAAGGCTACCTAGCTACACTTCCCCGGCAACGGTGCCAAAATGTTGTGCTCAACTTAGTGTTCCTAAATTGAGGTCATAAATTATCAACCAGGGTCAGTAAACTGCTGAAGTGTGGTGCACTATATGTGCCTAGGTATCTGTTTCTCACTACGTTGTGTTTAGTGTTTTTATGATGTTTTTGGTTTTGTGGTTTTATGTCAAGAAGGAAAAGAACTAAATGCTGAAAAAGAATAGTTGTTGGTTACACTAAAAACAGAGTAAAGCCTATACTAGAGAACAGAAAATGCAAAGTTTGATACTGACTCATAGCAAGAAAATAAATCACAGCATGAACTCAATAATTCATAACATAAACTCATCCAATCCATTCATTAGAAATATGTTGGAATAGCTTGAGAAAAGGACAAGTTTAGTACAAATTAGGTTCTCCTAAGTAAACAACCATCTTACAATGGTACAAAGAATCTCATCCATGGCTAAAAGTTTATTGGAACACAATTGGAAAAAGACTATTTGTAACGCAATAAGATTTCTACTCTGAATTAACTTGTCATGCTAAGATCAATTAATTCTGTAGCTCAACTTGTCACTACTAAACCTTATTCAAAAGTTAGAGATTTTCTAAAATAGTTTTTGGAAATAAAATGCTTAACTGTGAAATTGCAAAGGATTGTAGAACAATCAAGGCCTTAAACTGATTTCACTAACTCATTCCTGTTCATATGATGATGCATTAATATAAAGTCAGAACAAGATTAGTTTGTAAACAATGAAGGCCGTGAAGTCTAATTTTGACAGTTAATACAACTTAAAGAACAATGGATAACACTGAACTAGAATGCAATTAATCAAGCTTGAAACACAGTGATCACAAATAAACTAGAAATGCTTTTATCCTAACTTTGAAATACAGTGATTTGGAACTAAACTAGAATGTGACTAATCTAACTTAAAGTGCAGTGAATAGAGTTATACTAGAGTGCCATTATCAAACTTGAAACACAGTGACAGAATTAAACTAGAATGACATCTACCTCCGGAGTACTACAACTAGACTAAAGATGCAACTAATCACCAAAATGTCTCAACTCTATCTCATTCGGAATTAGTGGTATTTTGGAATAATTTATGGAACAGGACTAGTTGCAACATGTTATGTAAATGAGCATAAAAGCATACAATTCAAAAAAATACAACAAAGCTCTAAAACACCACAGCTATGTCTCATCTAGAATTAGTGATATTTTGGAAGAGTTTATAAGATCACGACTAGCTGTAACAACTGATGTAATCGAGCACAAAATCATAAAGTTCAAAGAAATGCAACTAACTCCTAAATAATACAGTTATATCCCATCCAATGTGAGTGATATTTTGGCAGAGTTTGTAAGGATAAGACTAATTGTGGCATCCACTGCAAGTAAGTATAAAAACACAAAGTTCAGAAAATGAATTAAACTAAGAATGAAACAAGGCTAGGTTACTTATCTAAACTATATGAACAAAGCTTCTCAGGTAGCAGGGGCCCTCTACCACCAGATTAGCACGCAAATCTACTCAATATTGACTCATCTCTTTCGATAAAGTGATGCTTCTTTCATTAAAGGAGAAATTCTTCAAAACAGAGTATTTACGGTCTTCTGAGATCTACTAATAAAACATAAATCTAGCTAAGCTGTTTCTCGGTCTCCCAAGCCATACTTATAACAAAATTACATAAATTTCTTTGAGATAAAATAGAATTAATTATCTTTTCAAACTAAAATCAAACTAGGACACTCGTGGTGGCCTCGTTCTATGATTAAGGACATCTGTACATTCCTTGTCCTATTAGAAGTCTGTCACCTAGTTTTGGTTTCCCATGTGCATAACTGCCTGTAGACTTGAGCTCAGACTTTGTGGAGAGCAAGAAATGATGGGGGAGTGATGTGGAATACGACCATATGCATTTTTCCCCTTGGTGACATGTGGAACTTTTGTAAACATGAGAACGGCTCGGAATAGGTGACTGGCTACAGAATGACTGTGTTCTGTAGCCAGTCTAGTCAAAAATTGCTACAATAACAAAATCATGAAAACATAGCAAGTTAGTCATTATATACATTCTTAAAGTAATCCTAATTAATCCTATTGATCATTTAACCCTGTAATTGATGAGGGAAAAATAAAATGAAGTGAAATGTGGTGGAAAATAAGGACATCTTCAGGGCTCAACAAAAGGGGACCTTTTTAGCAGCTAAATAAATCTCCTCCAAGTGTGAACAGGGTTTGGATCATGTTGATTCAGTCAAATTTGACCAAGTGAACAATGCTGATAAGGAGGAGTGGAGATTAATTAGAGAATAATGCAGTTTTGGAGGGAGATGGATCTCATGGAGGAAATGACCTAATTGAGTGGGGCCAAGGGCAAGCAACCTCACATTATATTTAAGAAAGAGGATGGTAGCCATTTTATATCATGTTTTAGATTATTATTTTGATATTGGTCTACTTAGACTGTTTCTTCCTCTTGTTGTTTAGCAGGGTAGCTATGTTGTTTAGCATCGAGTGTTCCTGAGCAGGAATCCCACCTCTTTCCTTGAGGGGCCTCTTGGAAGAGTATTGTAATAATTTCCACATTTAGGTTTTCAAGCCAAGCTACAGCTTCTTCATCAGTGCAGTTTCTATAGGTTACTGTGCTGTGTTGTAGGGTGCAGCATTGGAGAGGTTAGAACCCCACTTTCTAAGCTATTTTCTCATAGGAGGAAGTTTTCCTTCTCTTGGGAGATCTGTTTGGAGAGTTCTTGTGAATATTTCAGATCCTTGGCATCGGGCCATACATTTCCCATCATTCCCGGTGCTATTTCAACTAGGGAATGCGTTATTTTTTAAGGTAGCTTCAACAGAAGTTCTAGTAGTTCCTTTGCAGTGTTTCCTTGTGATTGAGGGGTTCATCCCTTCATGGGAGGAGATATTTGAGGGGATCTATTTCAGATATACTACATTTCAGACTTCCACACTCTTTTTCTTCTGTTTGTAGTGTATCTTTAGCCATTGGGCTTTAGATCCCATCTTGTATAGAGTGTATTTCTGAAACCCCTTTTCCGCGTTCTTGTAGAAGTTTGTATTGAGCTTAAATCTGTATTGAGCATATATTTTGAGGCTTATAACAACCATACATATTTTGTACATCATTTTTCTGTAGCAGTGTTCTTTTAACTGTGCTGTAGCAGTCTCCGTCATTCTTGTATTGTGACATCAGTTCATTTGTAGAGTGATTTCTTATGGGACGCTTGTTCCTTCATTGTATATGACCAATGCCTCATTGTTATGTATGGATTTTTTGATATAATACAGGGATGAATGTCTCCATTTTGGTCTCCCATGTTTATGAGTTGATTTACACTACTATTTTCAATTTTATGTTCATGAATTGATGCATTCCCCATTTGGCATATTACAAGGGGAAAAGGTTCTGAAGAGTGATTACAGGGTGGTAGGAACTATGATCTGCGATATGTGATGTTGCAATACAACAATCGGAAAAAAAAGGAGCGGTAAGGCTTAAGGTAAAAGTAAAAAGGTACGACAAGAGATTGCGATGGGTGATGTTGCAAAGGAGTATGGTAATATCACAATCAGGGTTCAGAGGAAGAAAGTATTAACGCAAAGAAAATGGAATGAGCGAATTGTGATATGAAAAATGCGAAATATGATTTTGGGAAGGTGATGCGCAATGTGATTGTGATATTTCTCAATAGAGGTTTAGGAGCGCTAAATGTTAACTAAAAGGGAAAAAGGTTTTGGCGTACGATTGCGATGTAGCAGAGTTGCGCTAAGTTGTAAAGGAAGACTAATCACTGTGATTTTTGGTCAGCGAAGTACAGTAAGTATTTTTAAAAGAAAAGGGATCGAGTCCAATGTTTTTCAAATATTTTTGTTAGAAAGGAAGGAGGGAAATGAGGGCGTAAAAAAAATGCTCAGGAATATTGAAATCAGAGATGGAAAATGAAGTGGGAAGGCGCCACTAAAATTCTCTTGGGTTTTAACAATACGTCCTACAATCAACCCTGTCAATTTATGCATGAAATACATATGAAATGCCTGATAAAAATAATGGAAGAAAGACTGAAACTATTATTTCACTCTAATCTAATCTCAAAAGCAATGAATCATAAACATAAAGTATTTTTGGTCTACAGGAAGGTATACCCTCCTCGAGCTCTATCAGAGATGAGAGGGGAAGGTTGCCTCACAGTTTTATGGAGTTCATCAACTATTCTACATCACAGATAAGCAGGTTAAATATACAACAACAAACTAGAACAACATTGAAAATATCATAAACAAAACTAGCTAAATGACAGAAAGGAAAGAATGAAAACAACAAAGAAGCTGAGGCACATGGGTTGGGCCATAACCCACAAGCCCAACTCTCTAGAATTAAATCAGTAAAATGGATTTTTTCTACTCATTGCATTAAAAATGAAATCTTATTACATCCCAAAAGTCTTAAACAACAAAAGCCTAATATCTTGCAGAAAAAGTTCTGAATGGAATCGAATCCCTTGGAATTGACTAACATTGACTAACTCTTCCTAGCTCTAGCTCTGCTCTATTTATTCTAGAGGGAAGCTACCAACATCTCCCTAAAAATAGGTAGTGAGTCCACTTGACTGCAAGTGAAGTATGGCTTGAGTGCACTTGGTCTTGAGTTGCTTGCCTACCTCTGGAATTCGAATAGTTGGAGGGGATCTCATGAGAATCATTTGGCTTCCTTTGAGGGTGTTAAACCCCATTTGATCTCTCCAAGCTTTTGTAATATTCCCAATTAGCCAAGCTAATTGGAATATTATATTTTTCCTTGTTTTGTTTTTCATTTCATGTTGATGAATAAAATGTAAAGGAGGACATGTAAAACTCCTGAAAATAAGAAAATAAATCAATGCCCAATGTGAACATGGTTAAATCTGGGCCATTTTATAAAACACACTTGAGTGTGAAAGAGCCTGATCACTTGACCAAGTCAACCATGACCATATCCACAACGCAGTCTAGATGCATTGAACCTCCTTGAGGAACAACGCAGTTCTAGATGGAGGTTCTACATGTGAAAGGGGCTAAACTAATGAAGTGGTTTATGGTTTTACAAGACTCCAATATTATAAAAGGAAGAGGAGAGCAGCATGAAGGGGTTGTTGAAGATATTATTTTCTAAAGGTATTGTCTGTTGAGACATCCCTCATTGGGGGTTTTCCTGTTTAGGAATCCCACCTCCTTCCTTGAGCAGCTCTTGGAGGAGCATCGTTTGTCTTGTCCACTATCAGGCTTGGGCCAAGCTTCACCTTACACCTACAACACTGATCCTGTTGAGGGTTCGGTTGTTCTTGTGAGTTTCAGCAAGTGGAATTACTAGATCTGCTCAGATCTAGATGATATTAGTGTGTCTTCTCAGTGAGTGTATCTTTTAACCTCCTGGAAGAGTGCATTAGATGATTGAGCTTGAGATCCAGACCTTGGCATCAGGCCAAATCATTCTTAGAGCCTACAACATATTTTCTCTCTCTGGACTACATTATTTGCAAAGAAGAAGTTGCAGGGTGTTTTGTCTACATTTTGAAGGAGAGATCTCCAGTGTTAGGATTCTTCCTCTCACTGTGGTGATCCATGGATTGGATATCCAATCCATGTATTTTTAAGATCTGATATATTTTTCTGTTATATGATTCAGTAATTCCTGAATATTTTTGCAGATCTCAGATCTACTCTCTGTGCTTCATGATTTGCACAAAACCCCAAGGGGAATGTATAGATGAGATCTTCTTGTACACAGATCTATATTAGGTCTATATTTTATGTGCATATCTGTTCTAGATCTAAGTTATATTATATTTCTACTTCAGCCCCAATAAAATAACACTGTTGAGTTTATGCAGAATTTTTCTATGGCTATAGCACCTTATTTATGAGGATTTTCCCTGTATAGTGTCATTCTTTCTCTTGTACAATGTATGGGCTATAATGTAAATCTGAGTTGCTATTACACATCTAATATTTGAACCTCCATATCAACCTATTTCTTTGCTTCAGTGGATCTGCATTATTTTCTGTAGCAGTATTTGCACATAGCTTCAACCCTTCTCTTTGGGTGATTTTCAGCTAGACTAGGTTGTGGGAGATCTGTTTAACCCACCTAGTTCGATTTTTTTTTTCTCTCCTTTTGGATTAAGATCTTAGATGAGATTATCTAAGGGATCCAGGAGCTTTAAACTCATTTCGATGCACTGAATTCTCAAGAGTGCGTTATTTTAGCAGGCTTGCTGTGCAATCCCAATTTTGGGATATTACAGTGGTATCAAAGAAAAATATTTGGCTCAGCCTATGAGCTTCAAGAATTATGGAGTCCTCTCATGGGGAGGAGGATATATGCAAGAAAAACCAGAACAAACCCTTGTTTTCAAGAGAAAAGAGGTTCACACAACTTTTAACTCAAGCTCTGCAAGGTATCAGAAAAGACATCAAAGAAATGAGGAGGGAAGAGCAGGAAGATCCCTCAACAAGATCTACAAGATCTATACATGAGGAAAATTATAAATCCTCATCTCATGGATATGTGCACTCAGCCATATCACCAAATATTCAACGTTTTGTTAGTGATTTCTTCATAAAGAGGAAGAAAGGAGGTGTGCCCAAGAAGGGGACTCTTGGAGAGTATTTGCGGGAATATGAAGCCCAATATAAGGAGTTCAAAGATAACTTGAACTTCCAAGGGTTCTACAAGATTAAGGAAGACATAAGCACAAAAGGGGAGAAGCATGGTGTAGGTAGATTCTCTCTATCTATTTTTGATGGATCACCTAAATGTCCAGTTAGGGTTTGGGTGGAGGAGCTAGGCAACTTTGTGCAACAACATCAAGTTTCATAAACTAAAGCCATCAAAGTAGCAGCGCTGCATTTTGAAGGTAAGGCATATTGAGTCTTTTTCCTTAAGGAATGCAAATACACCTACTTATGAAAATTTTATTGAAAGATTAGTAGAAATTTTTGATGAAACTTCATTTGTAACATCTTCTATTGAGACTATCAAACCATATCAAACAAATATTTTGCATGAGTTGGAAGGATCCATAGATCCAACTCCATTTCTAAAATCCATGGAAGAGGGGGTAAGCTTGTTTGATACCTTGCCAAGGGCAAGATATCCATTTGATGAAGGGCTTTCTTCTCAAGAGGAAGGAATGAAGATTCCTCCTTCAATAGAAGACTAAGATCTGAAGTCTCTTATTGATGATGAGGCAACTGCAACTATTGAAGAGGAGGAAGGGAAGGCAGGAGATGATAACATAGTCACAGCAAGAGCACCTCAAGCACCTCTTGATTGGAGGGAAACTAAAGTTTTCTCTCAACTATGGGCAGCATTTTCATACTTGGCTAAGGAATGAGCCTTGGGAGAAGCTAGCACAACGCAGAGAATCTCTCATGAAATCAGAAGAGAGGAAAGAAATTTCTTGAAAGGGGCATTGTTATCTCCCACTCAGTTATCTGCATTGAGGAAGGAGAAATCAGAAGTATATGATGGCATGAGCATGAGGACACATGGCAACTCCATATCTTTGGGGCAGCCCATGGTATCTTCATTCACAAAGGAGATACCTAAACATGGCAAGAGGCTGTTAACACTCTTGCATGCATGGGCCAAATTAAGTAAGTATTGGAAAACAAGGACTTTCCAAGGGGAAGTTGATTTCCATCTGCTTCAATCTTATCTTGAGCAAGATCAGCTGCAAATGTGGCAAAAAAGGGAAGATTATGATGCTCCAACATGTGATTTTGACATCAAGCATGTCAAAGAGGAGAGCCATGATATGACAGGGGCATCATTTCAGACCTCTACAACATTTTCATTTTTGGGGAGCCTAGATCCTTATTTGGATTCCCAATTCATGATGGAATACTCCAAGGACCTTTTCACATGTGAAGTTCTTGATGGGAAGGTAATGGATGGGACGTATAAGGTAGTTGAGGGAGTCATTTATTTCCATGAACATATCTATTTTCCTAGAGAATCCAAGCTCAAGGAGAAACTGCTAAATGAAACCTATGATATCTTGCTTCCAAACCCACTGGTTTCATTAGAGCATATCACACTATCTTAGGTGGATTCATGTGGGAAGGTTTCAAGGAAGAGGTGCACTCTCATATGAAGGAGTGCATGGATTATTTGTTGGATAAGGAGGAACATAGCTCTTGGGAAGAGCCATCATTCACACCTCTTTACTCATTGAGTGTGAGAAGGGACTCATCCATGAGTCATCTCACTAATGTAAAACAAGTATATGGAGGAACTTGTCTTTCTGAATATTATGATGTATCTCCTATATGCTTATATTTTTCTAACACTCATTTGCAGGACATTACTCCAAGAGGGTGCATTATTTATGATGGATTTCATGGGCCACTCAAGGCCATGGACTATGTTGATGCAGGTCATCCCTTGGAGGCTCTTGGGAAGTTATTATATCCTTCATGGTGTGATTCTCTTACACCAACTATGACACACCTTCTCCAAGCATTCAAGAAGGATGGGGCAACAAAAAAGTGTTGGGGGAGGCACTTTTCATCTCCTAATCTATGGCAGTTAAGGGTAAAACAACGCTGGTTGCACATGAGGAAACATCTTCCTTCTCATTTATCATACATGGCAGCTACCATGATTCTAATCATGATTCCATATGTGTGAAATGTTCTTACTCTTGGGAACGTGGTTGGAGGAGTGGCACATTGGTGGGATGTGTCCTTGGGGAGAGGAGTCTCCCACTCTTTTTGCACTACATGCTTCAAAGGTAGCATGAGATATTATATGACCACTATGGTAGACCACTTGTTTCTTTTTAAGGTGAGTCATATGTTTTTTCGGGACATGCCTCTCCTATGTATTGGGGAGGAGTTTTTCTATGGGTTGCCAAGCTGGGATGTGATCCACTTCATTTTGATGATAGCATGGAGGTGGGAGTCTTTCATGGATGATGAAATCCCCCATGATTTTCATCACTTCTACCTTGAGGAGGCCCCAGATCAGCAAGAAGGTTTCCACATAATCCTTCCATTCTTTCATGAGGGAGTCCATTGGGTTTATTCACCAAGGGCCCACTTGCACACTTGGGAGGAACCATTGAGAGATGAAATTATTGCAGAAATTATAAAGCAATGGTGGAGACTATTGGATGAGGAGGCCACAAGAGAAGGAGGGGAGATTTTGCAGCACTCACCTTATCAGTTGCTTGGGGACAAGCAACATCTTGGAGGGGAGGACTGTAATATTCCCAATTAGCCAAGCTAATGGGAATATTCTATTTTTCCTTGTTTTGTTTTGCATTTCATGTTGATGAATAAAATGTAAAGGAGGACAAGTAAAACTCCTGAAAATAAAAAAATAAATCAATGCCCAATGTGAACATGGTTAAATCTAGGCCATTTTATAAAACACACTTGAGTGTGAAAGAGGTTGATCACTTGACCAAGTCAACCATGACCATATCCACAGTGAATTCTAGATGCATTGAACCTCCTGAGGCATATCGCAGTTCTAGATGGAGGTTCTACATGTGAAAGGGGCTAAACTAATGAAGTGGTTTAGGTTTTGACAAGACTCAAATCTTATAAAAGGAAGAGGAGAGCAGCATGAAGGGGTTGTTGAAGATATTTTCTGCTGAGACATCCGTCATTGGGGGTTTTCCTGTTTAGGAATCCCACCTCCTTCCTTGAGCAGCTCTTGGAGGAGCATCGTTTGTCTTGTCCACTATTAGGCTTGGGCCAAGATTCACCTTACACCTACAACACTAATCCTGTTGAGGGTTGGGTTGTCCTTGTGAGTTGCAGCTAGTGGAATTACTAGATCTTCTCAAATCTAGATGATATTAGTGCCTCTTCTTAGTGAGTGTGTTTTTTAACCTCCTGGAAGAGTGCATTAGCTGATTGAGATATAAATCCAAACCTTGGCATCAGGCCAAATAATTACCAAATCCTATAATGCAGTTTCTCTCCCTGGACTGCGTTATTTGCAAAGGATAATTTGCAAGGTGTTTTGTCTGCATTTTAGAGGAGAGATCTCTGGTGTTAGGATTCTTCCTCTCACTGTGGTGATCCATGGATTAGCCATACAATCCATGTATGTTTCAGATATGATCTGCTGTTATGTTATGTGATTCTGTAATTCCTGAATATTTTTGCAGATTTTCAACTCTAGATCTCAGATCTACTCTCTGTGCTTCATGATTTGCACAAAACCCAAAGGGGAATGTATAGATGAGCTCTTCTTGTACACAGATCTGTATTTGATCTATCTTTTATGTACAAATATGCTCTAGATCTAATTTATATTATACTACTTCTTTAGCCATAATAAAATAACGTTGTTGAGTTTATGCAGACTTTTTTTATGGCTGTAGCACCTCATTTCTGAGGATTTTCCCTGTATAGTCTCATTCTTTCTCTTGTACAATGTATGGGATGTAATGTAAATATGATTTTATGTTATTCATCTGATCTTTGAACCTCCATATCATCCTATTTCTTTGGTTCATTGGATCTATGTTATTTTCTGTAGCTATCTTTGCACATAGCTACAACCCTTCTCTTTTGGTGATTTTCAACTAGACTAGGTTGTGGGAGATATGCTTAACCCACATATTTTGATTTGTTTTTTCTGTCCCTTTGGGTTTAGATCTTAGATGAGCTGATCTAAGGGATCCAGGAGCTACAAACTCATTTTAATGCACTAAATTCTCAGAAGTGCATTATTTTAGCAGGCTTGTTGTGCAATCCCAATTTTGGGATATTACATATTTCTCCCTAATTTCCTAATATTATTCACTCTTGATCTTCCAGTGGTAGGGAGAAATTCCCTAAATTATCTTCTTCTCCAAATCTGCATAATCTGGCAAATATTCTCACAATATTCTACAAAAATAACCAATATTAGGCACAAATATGCAATTACCTTTAAACCTTCCTAAGAAAATATTAAAGCATAAGAAAACATTACTAAGTGTAGAAGGAGAGATTTAATATATCTTTTCATGTGCATAAGGAAGGTGTATGGGCTTAAGAAAGGTTAGACGGGCCTTATTTTATGTCCAATTTAGAGGCCCATCACCAGGCAAGGTCAAAGAGATCTCCCTTAGGGCAGCATGCTCCCCAGAAGAAGTAGCCTCGTAAACCTCCCTATTACAAGAATACAGAGATATATTTTTGTGGTATTAATCGGAGATGTTAGGCCTATGACCCATGATTGTGGAACATCATATTTACACATGTCCTAATGCCATCCCGGTCTGCCAAAAACAACGTCAATTACACCCATCCAAGGCTGAAGTAATCAAGCAGGAGATAGGTAAACTTGACAAAACTGGGTTTATCTACCCAATTTATTACATGTCCTGGGTTTCCAAACCTATACCCGTCATGAAAAAACAGGGCTCAATTCGCATTTGTACTGATTTCCATGAGCTAAAAAAAGCCTATCCCAAGGATAATTACCCCACTCTATTCACTGACCAAGTCATTGATGCTTCCACTAGTCACGAGGCCTTGTCCTTTATGGATGGGCTCTCAGGGTATAATCAAATTCAAATTCGACACACGGGTCAGTACAAAATCACATTCACCACACAATGGTGGGCCAAAAATAACCGACACATAGGAATTATGTGCAGAGCCTCCATGAGGTGAGAAAATTTCTATTGAATCTGGTCGCTGGTGAACCACTCACCCTAGTGAAGGAGTTGGCCTGACTTGAAAACTTGATATAGTTGGATCCTTTTTTGGCGAGTGTTCTTGATTTGTATGTCCATGATTTTATTAGTTGTGTCTTTTTCTGTGAAATCTTGATTTAACTCTATTGGTGTGAGTTGTTCTCCAATGTGAGATGTGTCTAGAAATGGTGGAAAGTAGGGCCGAAGGAGGTCGATTTTGAACACTGGGTGCAGATGAAGGAATGGTGGAATTCTGAGCTCAAAATAATTCTACCCTACCTCCTTGTTGATGATGTATGGCCCATATCAGAGTAGGTGAAGCTTGCGGTGGGGCCCAGTGAGGCGCTCCTTTCGTAAATGTAGCCAAAATTTTCTGCCCAAATGGAACTTGTGAGGAACCCGATGATGATCACGTTGTTGCTTGGTCTTATCATTGGCTCTGTCCAGTATTTCATGGACCTATTGGTGGATTTGTTGAATATGCTCAATGAATTTGTTCGCCTTGTCAACTTTTCACTGGACATGAGCTGAATTATCCTGAGTAGCTACAAATGGTATGTCCACATAAATGGGACATAGTGGTTTCCAAATCCCAAGTCCATATGAAAGGGGTTGTGACCAATTGAGTTGTGGATAGCCCGATTATATTTTTTTTGGAAATAGGGTAGGCTTGCAGCCCATGTGTGTAGATGTTATGATTTCTACATGCGCATAATGTGTACGATAATCCTATTGACAACTTCTGTTTGTGATGTGCACCATCATTTGGTATAATTGGAGGGGTTAATTGTCAACTTTTTAGCCTTATTAATCTCTCTTTCTCACATTTAATTACATTATGGTCATATGTTTCTTAATGTAGATGGTGATTAAGGCTTGTCATACTTTGAATGCCTAATATAGTTTAAATGCAGGATAATCACGAAGATATTCCATTTTTGTTGAAGATTGTGAAATCAAAGCTTAGAGTAGATAGAAAGGAGATATTTTAGAAGGTTTTCCCACCTCCTTAACTCCTCAATGCAGCCAAGGGATCCTCGATATTCCCTCCAAGAACTTGAAATCAAAGGCAGCCAAGCAAGTGGAAGATCAAGTGCACCAAAGATCCACTTCTCTTGCAATCAAATGGGAAACATCACCTAATTTTTAGGGAGTTGTTGGTAGATACCCTTTAGGTTAAATAGGGTAAAGAAAGAGCTCATTAGGATTCAAATTTTTGAGGAAGCTAGTAGACCCTTAGCTCTTGTGATAGACTTTTGAGACTTTCATGGTTATGTAATGAGACTATTTCTACAATAAAATGAGTATTCAGTTTGTCCTTCATTGATTTAGTTTAATAGAGCTAAGCTTGTGGGTTAGGGCCCAATCCATTGGCCTCATTCTCTCTCTTGTGTATTTAAGTTTATTTTAATGCCATTGTAGCTAGTTTACTTCATGAGTTTTAACAAGTTTTCTTACATTTCATTTTATTGTTTTTGGTTTGCTTCCATTTCACATTTTTTGTAGTTAGGCTCTTGTATATCATGGTACATTAGCATATAAACTCAAAAATTTGTGTGTCAAAGCCTCCCTCTCTCACCTCTTTCATTGGAGCTTGAGGAGGGCATATATTCACCATAGGCCCAAAATTTCTCTTTAGTTTATGATTTCTTGGAAAGAATAGACATGTTGTTGTAGTTGTCATGAACATGTTAAGAATATTGAGTTAGATTTCCGTTTCAATGCATAAGTAGGTTTTCCTATCAAATTTAACTCATATTTTTCATCTTCTTCATCATATATTTGTTGATTTTTATTGCATGAATAGGTAGTTTTCTTGTAGTTTTGAGTAGAGTAGAATAGGAGGACTCCACCAGCATCCCTAGATCCATTTATCATCCTTCACCAACCTCCTTTCAATAAAATCGCCCTCAACCCTATTTTTGATATTTTCGCCACCACACCAAGAGCGAAGTGCAAGACGAGATTTGAAAGAATTTTTGAGCTTGGAAAAAGGGTTTTACACCTTCCATCCACCTAAATACACCTTCATTTCACCTTCCCTAACCCTTTCCTCATCAATTTTGGCCTCAAAACACCCTTCGTCTATTTCCTGTAGCATTATAAGGCATCCTGTAGCACTACAAGAAACTTGTAGCAGATCCTGTAGCGACGCTAGTTAGCCTCTCCTTCAATGAAAAAACCATAGTCCACCTCACCTAACCCTGCCAAAACCTCTAAGACACCTTCACCTCTGAATCTAGGAGTCCTATACCTTCTTAAGCCACCTTAGCAGCTCCTTTTTTTGCTACAAAATAGAGTATTCACAAGCATAGTTAGCCCATGACTAGATGCATTGTTAAAGCATAGTAGTTAAGTATAAAATAGTTTGAGTTTACTTATCCATTTGGCCCAACAATGTGATTAGATTAGTCTTCCTTTCTGCAATTTCAATTTGGCAATTTACTTCATGAATGTGGCCTAATTTACTTCTATTTCTTTCAATAGCCTAAATTGTAGATTTCCTTCCTTGCAAAATAGCTAGATGTATAATATTGCTTTAGAATATTCCTTTGATTGTTGATAGAGTAATGGTTTTGAGTCATTTGTAGTTCTAGGTCTAATTCAGAAGTGTGATAGACTTCACTCAGAAACCCTAGCAATAGAACCCTTTCATAGGACTCAGAAGAGGATGACATGATTAGAATGCATCTGCTCTATAGATAGCATAGTCACTTCCAAGTTTGTGCAAACCATGGTTTGATAAAGAAAACTAGAGTAGCCTCCGGGAGTTTCAACACTCTTGGTGCAATACCAAGGCTCACCAATTTTTGGTTTTGAGACATTTGTAGTTCTAGGTCTAATTCAAAAGTGTGACATATTTCAATCAGAAACCCTAGTAATAGCACCCTTTCGTAAGACTCAGAAGAGGATGGCATGAGTATAATGCATATTTTGTGTATATAGCACTATCAACTCCAAGTTTTTAGGGTTGATAAAGTAAATTAGATTAGCCTCTAGGAGTTGCAACACTCTTGGTGCAAACCAGAGCTCACCAGTTTGGCCATCAGTTTGAGGGTGGAAAGTTGTGGACTTAGAGAGCATGGTGTCTAGCATTGACCAGATATTTGACCAAAATTTAATGAGGAACCTACTATCCCAATCTGATATGGACTATGGAATCCAAAAGTGTACCCACACTTGTTCAAAGAAAAGTTTAGCAGTGGCTTATGTTGTGATATTCTTCTTGCAGACTCCCATAATGGTCATTTTAGATAATTTGTCGACGACCACAAAAATACAGTGAGTGTCATTCCTGGTAGAAGGAAGGCCCGACATGTAATCCATGGAGATGGATTCCCAAGGTCAACTAGGGGTAGGAAGCGTAGTATATAGGCTTTTATTCTTGATGGTTGGTTTGTAAATGGCGCACGAAGTGCAGGATCTGATGTACTTCCCAACATCATGTCGAAGGTTTGGCCAATAAAAATACTTCTGCAATACTACCATTGTTTTCTCGACCTTGAAATTTCCAGCAACCCAATTGTACTGCACTTCCCAAATCAACTTGGAATGCTCACTTGAAGGAACACAGAGGTGTCCCAGGCAGAACAACACTATGCCCTGGAGGTGAAAATTTGAAACTTTCTTACCCTCTAGGAGCACCTGATATGTGTTGTTGAATTTTGGATCACTTTTGTAGAGATGTGGCCAACCTGAAGTATCCCTCCCACAAGAGTTGAGCACATTGGTTCGTTCCATGATCGATGGTTGGCTAAGGAAATCTACAATGCTATTGGTGCTTCCTTTCTTGTACTTGATGTTCAAATGGAACTATTGTAGGTATGTGGACCATTTTTTATGGCCATTGTTTTGCAGCTTCCCTTGTGTCAATATGAAATGCAGGGGTCAGTGATCTGTTTGGATGAACATTTCCTTCCCAAAACTGTAATGCTTCCTTTTTCGGAAAACCTGTACAATGAATACATTTCTTTGTCATAGGTGGGATACTTTCAGACTATGTCTGGAGGTGTATCACTATGGTATGCCACTGGATTCCCCTGCTGTGTGATTACTAAACTAATAGCATAGTGAAAGGAATTTGTCTCTATCTCAAATGGTTGTTTCAAGTATGGTAACGTGAGCACTGGTGTAGAGTATAAGATATTCTTCAACTCCTCCCTTGGTGACTCTACTCAAAGGTCAAGTGATATGAGAGAACCCCAACATGAACCTGCGGTAGAAATTGGCAAGACCCAAAAAACCATGGTAAAGTGGTTGGGGCTAGCCAATCCGAAATGACCTGGATCTTGGTTGGGTCCACATGCACCCCCCGCTCATCAATAATGTATCCTAGATATTGAACTTGGGTCATGCAAAAAGTGCATTTCTCCAAATTTGCACACAACTTGTGTTGCTGCAGTGTTTGGAGGACTTGTCAAATGTGGTGTAGGTGCTCTTCCCATCTCTGGTTGAATATCAAGATGTAATCAAAATACACCAGCACAAATGAGTTGGTGAATGGTCGCAATATGTCATGCATCAGCCTCATGAACGTTGCCAGTGAATTTTTCAACCTGAAATGCATGAAAAACCATTCAAAAATTCCCTCCTTGTCTTTGAAGGTAGTATTCCACACATCGAAGGGTTCAATTGGTACCTGTTGATACTCAAACTTGAATTCAATATTGCTGAAAAATTTGGCTCCCTTGAGTTGGTCCAAAAGTTCATCAACATACGGGATCATACCTATTGTGGACAGTGATATTTTTTAGCGCCTGATAGTCAATACAAACTCTCCAAGTCCCATCCTTATTCTGTACCAACATGATCAGGCTCCCAAAGGATGATGAACTCAGCCGAATGTGACCATTTTACAACAGCTCCTGGGTCTGCCTCCTGATTTTTTCATTCTCTAGAACATAGCATTAATAGATCAGTCCATTGGGTAGCATCATACCTAGGGTTAGATAGATGGAGTGTTTTACCTAACAATGCAGAGGTGCCCCTATGGGCGAGGCGAATATGTCCACGTACTCTTCCACGACCTTTTCCATCTGTTGTTCTTGTGGAGAGGAGCTCTATCTAGAGGTCGTGGCTATATTATTCTTCTTTCCCTAAGGGCGGATCATCAGGGAAAAAAATTCCCATTTTTGGAAATGAGCTTACTGGATTGTTTTATAGTGATCAAATAAATGGCGGTAAGCGATTCTACCTTCGGTATCCTGGACAACTTATAGACAAAAGTAAAAATAATAGTGTGAGGCCTAGAATCATACACATCATGTCACTTCCATAATTATGGTTGGCCTAATAATATATCACAAACATCAAGAGGAGAAATATCACATAATAACTCATCCGTGAAGGGCTTGATGTTGTAGGGAAGGCAACACTGTTGGCTGACGCAGAGATCCCGTCCTTGGTGAAGCCACCTGATGGTGTACAGTTGTGGGTTTTTTGTGGTTGATAGGCCTAGCTTCTTCATGACCTCTGCTGAAATGAGGTTATTTTGGCTCCTGCTATCAATAATGAACTGCAACAGGGAACCCTTCACCCACATTTGGGAGTGGAATAAGCGCTCCATCTCTGTTGAAGTTTGCAACAAGAAATAGTGAAATTGGCATCCAGAAACAACATGAAAACACCTACACTAGTGTGGGACCATAGGTCGTGTAGTGATGGGTCCTAGCGATACATTAGTGTGAAATTAAATTTATTTATTAAATTGAAATGTGTCAAATTTAATTATCCTTTAATTAAATTGGACAATAAATTGTAATCGTATCTCATGATCACTTGTAATAATTAACTGAGTGTGATAAAATCAGTTAGCTCATGAGTTTCGAGTTGAGGGTAGCTAGTGAGGCATGTAGAGTGATTGTATGTGTTTTAGAGTTCAAGTTGCAATTACGTACATGATTTTAATGCATGAGTAATCAGTTAACTTAGTTAGGCGAGTTAAAGTCAGTTGGACTAGTTGTAACTGTTTGTTGCACTAGTGAGAGATCAAGCGAATTAAATCATATTTAATTTAAAATCAGTGATCTACCATGCAACTCATGATTTACTATTAATATTTGCATGCATGTCAGTTCCAGTGGAGACCAAGTTGAGACAAAGGTTAAAGGGAACTTGACTATCAGTTGTGTTATTAGAAAATTGCCCAGATGCAGTTAAAACACCATAGGATTTCCCATGATAATTTCACAGTTGGAGAAGGCTGAAATTCCTAAGGAATAGGGATTACATTCCTCATGAATTGCATGACCAAGGAAGGTTGAAGACAGGTTGAGAATTGGCTAAGTGTTGGCCCGATTTTGTCTAGATCAGTCTGATATGCTAGGTAGATTGCAGGAGACTCTTGTGAGAAGAGTGCATTGTAATTATTTCATGATTCCTTGTGGAATATAAAATATATGATAGAGGGGTTTTGAGTAGTAAGCTTTCCCCAGGAAAATATCTGTGTTTTGGTTTGATTTTTTTCTTTCTTTTCTTTTTGTGATTAGCGATCATTTTTATTTTCTGCAATTGATTTGTAGAAGGATTAAATATCTAGCTTTAGTACATTGCTTGATCGGATTGAATCCATTGATATACATATTTTTGTGTAATTCCTACACTCCTATAAATATTTGAGTTCCTCCTTCTAGATATTGGTTGTGGAAACAGTGGCATTGGGCTCTGCATCAATAATCTACTTCCCTTTGTCATTCCCCTTGTTGAGTTCTGACTCTGATTCATAAGCTTTGAGCTCGACCACTAGTGACTGCTTGGCCTGAAACTTATGTGTGTTATGAGTGGAGCTCTTATGGAACTCACACCAATTTCTCATGTCCTTCTTTGGATTTGTAGTGTTTTTCTTCACTTTCGGCTTTGGAAAATTATCCTGGGATGCCCCTCCTTAGATTTTTCCTTTGTTCTATACTTTGGGGGCACCTTTCCCTTGCTTCTGATTTGCATATTCAAAGTCTCACTTCTTCTGTTTGAATTTCTGCTCAATATTGGTAGCATACTGGTATTCTACACCAAGAGAGAAGATTTCAAGGAACTCCATTTCCTCTTGAAAGTGTCTATGCAGACAATTGTGGTATTTCAACACCAAAAATTTCTTTGAATCTTTGATACCCAATTTTGTGCACGGGGTATAGAACAAAATCGTCATCTCATGAACATCTTGATCCCTTTGCTACTGCAACGTAGTCCATTGTATGTACTTCTCGTCTTCTCTCCCCAAAGGACAATATTATTCTTTGATGGCATCTCGGAAAGAATTCCAATTGGGTGGAGACGAGAACAAGGAGGTTTCCCTCTCATCATTTTTCTCACAGTAGGTTTCCCACCAGTCCTTGACATGGGGGGGGGAATTTGAGTACAAAAGTAATATTTTCCTAGCTATAAAATTCATGAACCGAGAAATATCCTTCTAATAGACTCAACCATCTATTTAAGGTGCGCCACCAATGCGTAGTCATTGAAGGATATGGGAAAATTTATCCATCATCGCATTCCTTTGTTTCTCGAGGGCCTCCTTGAGAAATATTTTGATAAGATATCCTTCTCCGTCTTCTTTATTTTCTTCCTCCATGGGAAGTCATCGGGGTTTGTGAGGCTGATCTTGCAAAGGTTCAACCAGATCGAGCCCTAACTCATATCTCCACCTGGTTGGGGACATGCAAATAAAAATCAAGAATGAGTAGATCACTCTGATACCATTGATCCGGAATTATGTAGGAATGAAATAAAATAAAGAAATAAACATAAATTAAGAGATGCATAAGGAATAACATTTCATTTCATTAATATCAAATACTGAAAAATGTTTACAGACATAATGGGAAAAAAACTAGCTCAAGCGATGGTAGCTTATCTATGAGAGGATATGTGGTGGCTACATGCCTATGAATTATGTTACAATGAGGATCAAGGGACTTTTTATTATTGAACAACATGGGAAAACTACAAACAACCAAACTCCAAGAGTTTATGGGCCCCATTGGGGTTAGTTGGGAATCCAACTTCCTAGGGTCGTAACTTGTTCATATTATATTTGTTTTGCACATACGATATATCGTTGGAAATATCTCTCCAATTACTACAAATTTCATCGTAGGCCCCTTCCTATGGCTATGGGCCCACTACATACCTCAAAAAAATGTCATTTAGGAGGTCAAAATTGCTCCAGAAGTTCAAGACCTGAAAAAACTATTAAAATTGTAAATTATGTTATAAATAAGGAAACTAATGGAATCAACTAGAGGTCTAGGTGGAATAGGTGGGTGGCCACCAAAGTCCACCTGGATCAGCTGGTATCATACCATGGGAATCATTTTGAAAATGAAATATTTCAAGAACTATCCCAACACATTGGTTTCACGCATGAGTTACGCCATCATACTACCCCCAATCTAATGGTCAGGTAGAAGTTGTAAATAAATTTCTCAAAACAATGCTGCAGCATATGGTGAAAAAACACAAAACCAATTGGTACCATATTTGTTTTTCATCCTTATGGGCATACCACACAGTGGTCAAAGCCTCAACTGGCTTCACACCCTTCCAGTTAGTATACGGGGTAGAGGTCATGCTTCCCATTGAACGAGAAATCACCCTCCATTTTGTCATTGAAATTCCCACCAATATTAATCCCTTAGAGAAATGGTTGGTAAAGTTAGAACTCATCAATGAAACTTGACGAGAGTCTTTCCAACATAATGAAGCCCACAAAAAGAGGGTCAATGCGTCATCTGATCACAACATCACCCTCGCTCATTCACCGAGGGATAACTATTCCTTTGTTATGATGTCGCACAAGAATATTTAAGACTTGGGAAGTTCAAAACATTATGGAAGGGTCCATACATCATTAAACATTGTCTCCTAAAATGAGCATACATTTTTTCGAAGCCTGACGGGACATGCTTAAAAAACCCCGCCAATGGGATCTATCTAAAAAAAAAAATCACCCATAAAAGAATTGCCTCATTACCCTAAAATGAATATATATGCAACATAATTTTGTAGATTGATCTCATCATCATGGGCTTATTCTAAAAATTGTTCTCTTGTGTCGCAAATGGATTGTTCACCCATCTACTATTTTGGATTTGTTGATGGAGCCTCTCGATGGTCGCAAAATTTAACTGTTGCCGCCTTGTCCATATATTCTCCTGACCGGTCACCATACCTCGCTAATGGAGTGTGTATCGTGTCATCCACAAACAATCAAGTAGAATATGACACTTTCATAGGAATGTTAAGCGATGCGCCCCTCCAAGGAATCTACCATTTACATGTCTTCCTTGATTCCTAGTTGGTGGTATCGATGTTAAACCAAGCCTTTCAAGTACGAGATTCATGCCTCTTTAGGAAATACGTACATGCACAAATATTAGCACGCAGTTACACATATACCAAGAGATCAAAATCATGTAGTTGATTGCATAGCTAACCATATCGTAGGCTGGAATGCATCACATATGTACCATCGACCATGAGCAACATAGGAAACCACCGTAAATAAGGAATCCGTCATGAGCATAACATCCATTATAAACATACAAAAAATCATAAAAATAACCATAGACACATCATAAGATCCATAAAAATACAACTCACATATATATCAAAAAATATATGTGTCCCAATATACAAAAAATGAGTCCACTGCCCACCGTAGACAAAAAATATATATGTCGTTCAAAAGGCAAGGAAGCATCCTCTTAATGGGTGCTTTCCCTGGTACATACATGGAAAACATCTAGGTTTGAACCCCTCCAGGTAGGTCTTGTGGACCCACATCCACACCTAGAGCAATAATATGAGTATCAGCAGCCACAACAAGTGTTGCTCGGTGCAACGACAAGCAATGAGCCCTCTCATGGGCCATCATTGTCTCTAGCCATATATCTGCTAAATCATCAAAGCCCCTCATGGGTAGCCCCCAAGTAAGGCACTACATCCTTCTCAAGAAATCACCAAAGTCGTGTATCTGAGTCTCCAGAGCCTATACACGAGTCTCAGAATCCACTGCATGAGCCTTAGCAGCCACTACACGGACCTCAATAGCATCAAAATGCGCAAGTAGCATTGTATCCCACCCAATTACTGTAGTGCTAGTGCCCTCCATTGAAGGGCCACCCATATCAATATATTTTATCACTGGTGGTTCAATATGGCAAGGGGCACTACCATCTCTAGGCCCCTACAGAGCCTGTTCCACCTTTGGCCCACCCATCCTCCTTGGAGCATGGTTGGCTAAGAAGGTCAAGGGTCGAATCGTCCATCCCACATCTGAAAAGTAAACAAACATGGTATCATTTTCATCATAAAATGCACATCCACAAATACATGAAAATAATAATAGAAACCATAAAAGTCATACCTGCATGCCCCCAAGCATAATCTCGAGGGAGTCCCATATCTAAATCGCCCTAGAAATCAAATCCAGAGTATGAGAACTCTAGAATCATTTGATGGTTTGACTCAAACCAATCCTCTATAGTTTCATCCCACTACCTGCAAATTTCACCCCAGCCATGATGGGGCATGATAGGCACCCATCTACAAATTTAAGGATCCCTCATATGTTCAATCGGCACCGCAATAAAAGTTCACAACATAATGACCCACTCATACATGATATAAACATAAGATGTTGGCATAGAAAAATGTCTCAGCTCGACCTCGTTGCACCCTGGACAGCTGATTGACCATGCCATGATATATTAGGCAAGCCAAATCAAATACGTGCTCAGCCTAAAGCTACCACAAGACCGCTATATGCAAACCTAATATCCTATGAGGTGAAGATGACCCCACCAGACATACTATCATAAATAGATCTGCACACTCTATAAAATCCATAACACGAGATAAAACAACAAGCCCCTCGGAAATAACATTGGGCCCACAGTGATCAGCCTCCTATGCCCAATGCCTAATGTTCATTGCCCTACCTGGCAGTGGAAGGGGTAGCACCTCCCTGCGAGGTAAACTCCCAAACAGAAAATATACGTCTGTCTGAGCCAACAACTTAAGATCAGCTTGATGCACCAACATGATCCACCTTTTTCGATCGCAACAGCGAACCAAGAATCACAAAAAATTGTCATGTGACCTTAAAACAGGGTTCTCAAGAAGCTTGAGCAAACCCCATCGTGGCAAATTCTGGAAAACACACGGATCTTGAGCCACCTAGGTATAGAGAACGGGTCAATCCCTCTCCCTCCACAGCATCTTGCCATCAAAAAACACCAAAAAATATCATTTTTTGATCCCCAAGAAGCTCAAAAATCATAAGTTAAAAATTTTAGCAGGATCATGCACTGTTTAGATACACAAGAGCGTGTATAGCACGTCTATGAGATGTTGTTACACACGTTGTACATGCATGTGCATCTCAAAGACGCGTCGACCACCATGTTCGATCAATGTGCCTATTTTCTAAATAGGTGTGTCGCCTCCATGTCTGTGTCTCACACAGATGAAAAGTTTGACGCATCTGAAAACACCGTTTGCATGGAGTCGAAGCACAAAAATAAAATCTTCAGGCGTCGATGGAGAAAATCTCCCAAATTCATCTTCATGGTCCCCCTAAAGACAAGCTAAAATGGTCGTACAAGGCACCCCTGTATGACGCATCTACCATGAAGAAAAATAAAAATAAAAAGTGTGAAGTATTAACTCATACCTGACACTCTCAGTGTGTATCTCTAGTGCTCTATCTAATCGTAATCGCAGAAATTCTTTGATCACATAGTCACCTCTCAAGCTCAAAAGACATAAATGAACTCAAATTGGGCCATGTCAGCCTATATATTGCCCTCTTTCACCATTTTTGGGAGACCATAATTGGAGCTCAGGACATCCAATATAAAACCGTGAAAGACACAATTATCAGTACATCATCATATTCAATTTGGACCTCCTCATTCTAGTTTTCAGAAAAACTCATTTTCGGGCCCATTTCCCACCTCCATACTACATCTCAGGTACGCCCTCTATTTTTTGTTAAAATTCATGTTATTTCAAGAATATAATATGAAAAAAATACTTTTACTTGGGGTATTGGCCATAGGATATTGTAGGTGCATCTAAGTCACCGTACTTTCAATCAAGCTCCAAGGAAGTAAAGGTAAAAGAGCAGGTATCCTCCCATTCTCAACATGATAGGATTTCCTCCAAATATTTTCATATCCTAACATCATTTATCCAAAAAATAAACCATAGGCTTCATTCACTCGACCGTGTTTATCATTACTTCACCTTGCACATGATAAACACCCTTGCAAGTCGGTAGAGCCTTACCTCCCATTGCATTCATCATATTCATATACCATCACTCACTATCAGGAGCCATGGCCACCATATCTAGCTTGAGAACCATGTAATTTCTATGCATTTATTATCAACATCATTCTATTTTACTCATCGCATATCAAAACCCCATTCCTAGGCCACGATGTTTTACAGCAAATCAACAAAAAATGCATTACCATGTTTCACATTTGGCCTATCACACCCTCACAAACATATCCCATCTGTGTCATTTCATCAGCCTCATCACCCTCGCACTGATACCAACCAATGCCCCCCCACTCCCCCTCCTTAGAAAAACACCCTCCTCTCATCATCATGTAGGATCAAACATGTTAATGGGGCACCTATCTACATCCTTGTACATCCAAACCACTTTCAAATTCTTTTGGAAAGTGTACAAATATTTTTTAGGAGAAATCCTTCCACCCATATTTTTACGATTCATACCCGGTGGCAGTCCCTAGTCACCCTTGGTCAGAGTTTCATATTCTTTACCATGCCCAATCACGTCAATCATAACATACGTACACCCACCCTAGATGTCCTACTGACCCAGGGATACCCTTATCAGAATTTGTTGTGATTTATGCCACTCACATTAACAACTCTGACCTTGGGCTAGTTGACAATCACCACCAGTTTTAGCCAATTCTCATTATCATGTCTTGCCAACTGACCATATTATGCTCGGATTCACCAGAAACCTTGGTCCCTTGTATAAGTACTTGTTTTCAACATTTGATGCTTCATTCTTGTCGACTTCAACAAACATTTTCCAGGATGGACGTAGTACCTCAGATGTATCCCCACCACTATGGGAACATCCTCATATGGCACAATGGGAATTCACATTGCCCATTTATGTCATTGATCCCCCTGACATTTGACATCAACACTAGCTTTCATGTCAAGGTGATATCGTACTTCATAACCACTGCACTCTATCAAAATTAATTGAAGACTTGTGTATCAGTAAGGATATCTTTTAGCAATTCCTAAATCATTATACATGGGAAGGTTCCCATAAGTCAAAGACCCATGCATATATTGAGAACTTCATCCAAAATTGTTATGCCCAGATAATGCATGTGGGTGCCACATTAAGCGTATTTTTTCAAATAAAAAATTCCCTTGAGGGTTTCAACAATTGTCATCGTCATCCAGTAGCAGGTTAGCTACCACAATGTGACTTGACAGAACAAATATCTATCAAATTATATTAGCTAGTCACCATCATGAGCATGGGACATACTTTTCTCATAGAAACATTTTTTATTTTATCACTTACAGGTTTCCTAACAGAGCATGGTTAATTTTTTACTTCAGACAAGGGTTTACCCTACTTATCTCCATGGCAAGTTACTCTTTATCTCTCTCTCTCAAAAGGGTTACACATAAAATAAAATTTGATGTATTTTGGCTACGTTTCCTCCTAAATCTCATACATCAGGGGGCAACCGTTAACACCAGAAAATCGTACAAGAAAAATATATTAGAAAATGTGAAGCAATAGGTACAAATAAATATTTTCTAGCATAAATACATTATGAAGCACAAAAATTTAAAAATTTCCTGAGGTTCAGTAAGAAATTGGAGGAATGCGCACCAACAACAAAATAGTTTTGTGTGTAGCACACATATTCCTTCGATAGTCGTGCAGAAATATTCCCAAATGGGAAAAGAAAGAATATATAGTGTATAATAATGGAATAGCTATGTAAAAACTCATGTTAAAGAAAGAGTCCAATATGGAGACCTTTCATTCATTATAATAGCAACAAAATATACATAATAAATAGGCCATAAGATGTACAATAAGATAGAACAAGCCTCCAATGGACAAAACCCTCAAATGAGGTGCTGCTACTATATATCAAAATGTCAGAAGACTACTATAGCGTTGTTTAAAAGGAAATACTACAGAAAATGAGGATACAAAATAACATGGGCTAATATATGCCTCAAAAGATAGATCTAATACAGATCTAGGCACTATACAACCTCCAATGAAGAACCTCCAAAGGGTTTTCAGCAAAACACCATGTATAAGATCTGAATCAAAGCCCTAGGGCTGAAGATTTATTGCAACATATAGATCTGGAAAATATGGCTGATATGATATAAGAAATAGTGCATCCCCCTCTAATGGATCTCCTAGATGAAAGGTTGAACCATTCACTAGCAAATCTCCTCTCCAAATGGTGTGCCAAAACCACCCTCCAAATCCTCCCTCAAAATAACGCAGATCTGGAAAGAAACTATGTTGTAGGGTGTTGGTGTCCCGTGTTTTGATAGTTTTGAAAATCAAAAGACAAGGCAACATCAGAACCAATCTTTAGAGTTACAGGATCTAGTCCTCCTGTTCTTAGAGAGGGATCTCTCAAAAGTTTGTTTGCAAAGGTTTATCTTGTGTGCTTTGAGTATTGGTTTTAGACTGGTTATTAAGTGCATGTGTTTATTTGTCTGTTTGTTTGGTTGGAATGATACAGCAGAACATGAAAGGCCTAGGAAAGCTATATAGGACAGAGAAATATTTGGTTCATTGGGCAAAGGAGTCAAGAAAAGGTCATAACAAACTCATCAATGGATATGGGATATCAAAGGGCAAATCTAACTTGGCCACAGGATCCTTTTGTTTTTGGAATGAGATGAACATCAATGATTTGGAAAGAGAGGTTTAATTCTCAACAAAGGGAATTCGAAAGCATAATTTGAACAATAAAGAGCTCTTTGATAGACAAGGCTAACCATAAATTCTACAAATCACACCTTTAAGAAAATAATGATTTCAAAACAACTTTTAAAATGAAATCTAAGATTAGGGGAACACCCTATTTCCTCAAAGATTTATTTTAAAGGACTTAGAAACATAAAATATTTACTGATAATTACAGTCATAGAAGAGGGAACACCTAAAAACATCTATGATCATAATTATAATGACCTTTAAGCCAACTGTTTAAGTGAGGACAAAGGGCAAGATCAAAACAGACCTCTTTGATTCACTGTAAGCAAAGAACTTCAAAGGGAGACTTCAATAATAGTTTTTAAGTGGCAGCAGACAAGTAGGGAGAACCATAAATCATGTTGAAACCAATTGTTCGAACTATTAAGGAAATAAACAAGCATGAAGATTAAAGAGAGAGATTAAAGACTCTAAAATACTTCAGCAGAAAAAAAACATGAAACAGTGAAGGATGAACAGGTCTAAGGTGCTTCCAAGAGTCATTTCTTAGCCTAAAAATTTCAATCTACTGTAGTAAGAAATTATGGAACATAATGAAAACAGAGGAAAAAATAAAAAAGTTCAGAATACTTCACCAACAGCCAAGCTCATGGATCCAATGATAGAGCCTTCTCAGGAACAAGCATGCAACAACATCATCAAGGTTTCCAAGACTTCAGTTTCTTCTTCAACTTCAATGGACTATGTATTTATTTCAAAGAGTTTCAGTATTACAATTGGTGATCAAACAACAACCAACCAACCATCCCTTCTCTCATCTTCTGCAGTAGTATATATAGAAGAATGAGGAGGTGAGATCTGATAAAATATCTCCAATTACAATTAATATAGACTTAATGGATTCTGGGCCTTTGAGGGGCTCAATGAAGAAAATTTCATACATATCCTTTGTATTAAATGATTTTCATAAATATTTAAGCTCGGTGGGAGCTTTTGTTGACCTTTGAGGCTCAGTGTGGTGTCGAAGTAACTCTGTAGATGTTTTTCATTAATTTGCCTGCAGAATTTACCTTTTGGCTGTGTTGTGAGGCAAATATCTGGTCCTGATCAATAAATTCAGCTTATGATTGAATGATTTGAGGTACAGGTGGCATTTCAGTAGCTGGGAGGAATCAATTTGCCTCTAATGTGGCAGTGGAGGATTTCCTGTTGATGAAAACCCTTAAGATTTTCTTTAAACTATATTTTAATTGAGGATTAGGCTTTTGATAAACATTCTTAGCCGTGATCCCCGCAAATATGTCTTCCATCCTCTGTCCTGGTTCATTTTGATATTTTTCACTGATACTATTTGACTGTGCCCAATTCATGGTTTCTGCTGGCATGCAGGGTTGCGCAGGGTTATGTGGCATCAATGCTTCATAGATGATTGATGAAACATGGACTTAACACCTGCAAATTTTTTCCTTTGAAAAATCAAAGGTGGGAGGATCGTCACCCTCTGCCTTCTAATTTTCTTCAGACATAGTGAATAAACCTTTGAACCCTACAAAATACGAACAAAAATTATAAAATCCATGCATTTATAGGTTTATTTCTGCGGAGGACGTGTGGGGAAAGCATGGCCATTGGATGGCATCATCCAACAGTCGGGATTGATAAGGAGAAATCATAGAGAGGCGAAAGAATTGTTTAAATCAAAGTCGTCGATCACGCAGAGATCGACGGTCGGGAGCAGAAACGAAAAGTCAAAGCGGAAGACGTTGACTGGGCGATCGAATCAGGGCAATGAAATGTGGGTCGTCGATCTACAGATCAGATCGACGGCGGAGATGCTCCAATGACCGCGTCGTAGCCCAGTTAACCATAGGGCATCTTCGGTGAGCGATAGCCATTAGATGGGCGGCCTCAGATCAGACGACACACATCAATATCACGCTGGGTCCACGTCTGAATGTTAACATGCGATGGATGGTGGTTTTATGAACAGTGCCTAGGACACGTGTCGGCCAGTGTATGGAATCACTACCAATCGGGAAAAAACCACCGTCGCCCAAAGGTGGTGCGATGAATACCGCACGGTTTTCGGAATGGTGAGTGGAATGCAGGGACCACCGGGGAGACGAACTCTGTACCTTTCGATCATCAAATCAGATCGACGATGCGGAACGACTGAAAATTGGACCGGCAAAAAAATCATAAAATAATATAAGGCCAATGCTTTTTAATATATAACCAAAGGTTTTAGACTTTGGTCGAAAAATATTTTATTTGAAGCGAATAGGCGCCCGTCTGTGGGGCCACGGGTTATATGGGAGAACATATGACTGGGGTTTAAAAGAGGAGGGGCTTAATCGCAATTGGGCAATGCGATAAGCGCTTAGAAGACTAGCGCTCAGTCTTAGCACCAAAACACATGGAGGGAAAGGGTTTAAAGGCTTAGCCCAAGGGGGTTTAAGCTCATAATATATAAAAATATGATTTTTAATGGTTTTTCACTAGTTTTTAAAGGAATTTGAGAGTTTCGATAAGGCTAAGAGGGAGTCTTAAAACCCTATCAAGGGATTTTGAAGAAGGGAAAATGGGAAAAACATGAAAATGAGGGATTTTCATGGGAAATGGAGGAATAAAAACTAAGGTTAGTTTTGGAAGAGGGGAGAAAGGGAAATGGTGCTTGCAGCAGTATTCTTTCTTGGGAAACAGCAGGATCTTTGAATGGGGAAATAGGCACAATAGTGAAGATTGGGACAGAGGCAGGAGGCCTTCAAGAGTCTTCAAGAGCCAACAATTTGTAGTCATAAAATTTGTTCCTTGAAGGCTCCAAAGAGTTTTTAGCTAGCATTTGGTAGAACAAATTTTATAGCTGGATAACATAGGGGAAAATAAATATCTGGCCTAATGTAATATTCCTAACTTAGCATACAGCAAAGGGAATATTAAAATTTTGTTTCTCTCTTGGATAGAGGAATTAAATGGGTAGGGAGACCCATAAATCTCTTTAGTAGCAATAAAATCCCTCTTAAATGGGAAAGGGATCATATTCAAGTTGGATAAAACACCTTCATCTGTGAACAAGAGCCTAATGCATGTGGACAATGTCAAAGTTTGACCAAGTCAACTAAGCTAATGTGGAGGATGTGAAACATTAATGAAGATAACCCAGTGGGAATATAGATCTAATTAGACATTTGGAATAAAGCCACCTTATGTGTGGAAGGAGACATTGCATGGAGATCCAGTCAAGATTGACCAAGTCCATCAACGCTGTTAGGGAGAAGTGGTATTGATGAAGGGACAACACAGTTTTGGAGGGAGATTCAATGCATGAAGATGGAAACCCTAATGAGGGGGATCAAAGGTGAGAAGGCTCACATTTTTTTTTAGGAGGAGGATGGAAACCATATGAGGTTAGCTTATGATTATGATTTTCTGACTGTATGGTCTGCTTATACATACTTCTCTCTAGCTGTTTAGCTAAGATAGAGTGTTGTTTAGCACAAGGCCTTCCTGTTTAGGAATTTCTTCTCTTCCATGGAGTAGCTCTTGGAGGAGCCTTGCACCATATTGTCCACTATCTATCTTGAGGCCAAGCTTCACCTTCCTTTGACAATACAGATCATGTTGAGGGTTTGACTGTTTCAGAAAGCTGCAACAAGTGGAGGCCAGATCTTCAGACCTAGGCCATCTCAATACTTATTTTCAATGGAGGAGTCTTCTAAGCCATTAGGAGGACAGTATTGAAGATTGAGAGTGATATTTCCATATCTTGGTTGCAGGCCAACATCATTTTATCCCCTACAGTGCAAAGAGAGTATCGATCTATGTTATTTCTAAGGGAGTTATTGCAGGGTGATTCAGTGCACCATTTGGAGAGATGATTCGCTGAGTGTTGGGGATTTGCCCTTCACTTTGGAGATCTGTTGGAGGAGATCATTTATCTTGTTATATCATATCAGATCCACTTTCCAGATCTGAATATTTCCATAGATCTGTAGTCTTAAAAATCAGATGTACATTTTGTACATGGTGTATTGCTGAAAACCCCAAGGGGATTGATAAAAGAGCTTGTATAATGCATGGATCTATTGTAGATATAACCTTTTGTCCACATAATTTCTCTAGATCTGATGTACAACCTATTTTTGTTGCAGAGGTAATGAAATAATGCTGTCATGGTATTCCAACTTTCATACATGGTTGTAGTCTCTATTTTTACATGATTTTCATCTATTTATGGCATGGGAGGCCTATTTAACTATGTAATAGTGATTTATTTCTGAATTCCTTTCAAATATAGTTTCTGTAATATCATATCTAAGGGATCCATGAGCTAAATTTACATTTCAATGCACATATTTCTGAAAACTGCGTTATTTTAGCATGAATTGCTGAGCAGTCCCATTTTGGAAAATTACAGTGGTATAGGAGCAAGATCTTTGGCTCAGCCTGTGGACTTCAAGACAAAGATCAGAATGATGGAAAGAATGAGCTTACTCTCATCTCTTTTCCAATCTAAGAAGGACCCCACTAAGGAGTTCAAGCAAATAAGAAGCGAAGCCAAGTTAGGGTTTCAAGATGAGGAAGGTCCAAGTACTTCCTATCAGCAAAAAGGAGATCTGGTGTTGCATATAGCTCCAAAGAAACATTCTATGGCCTTTTCTTTTGAATTTAAGAGGCGTAGAAGTGAAGAAAACTTAGATCATGAGATTCTAAGTGAATATCTTGCAGAATATAAATCTCAACCTAGAGTTATCAAGAAGAATCTAACTCTCCCAGAGTTTATTTAGCTCAAAGAAGAAAGGAGACCTTGCAGCAATAGAAGAATGAAGGGCAATAGATTTCTATTTTCTACCTTTGATCGGTCATCCTCATGCACAACAAAGGCTTGGGGAAAGAAGTTGGATGCATTTTTCTGCTACATCTAGTAGTAGAAAAGGAAGCTGTTGAAATTGCAGCAGTGCACCTTCAAGGTGAAGCACAAAATTGGTGGTCCAACCATTTGAGTCATATGAGAATGACTGCATATGTAGAATTTACTCAAAGGTTGATCAAGAAGTTTAACAAGAAGAGATCAGAAGGGAAGAAGCCTTCACCACCATTTACTGCAGGAGCACTTGTTTCAGGAGGAAGACCACTTGCACCTTTGCAAGATGATCTTGATCTCTTGATATCTAGAGTCCCATGCACCATTCTGGAGATACATGAAGAAGAAGAGACTTGTACCAGTACCGATGAAGCTATGGGAAAGCAACCATCATCATCAGTAGTTGGGGGAGCCATCACACTAGAAGGAGGACCCCTTGTAGTAGTACAAGATGTTCCCCAAGTTGTACCAAGATATGCACATGTGTCCATTTCCTGTTATTTCAATGTAACATATGGACGATGATGGGAATGCACTATTGCATGGACAAGGGTCAAAATATATTGATGATTTGGAGCATCAAACCTTCACTGCACTGAGTAGCCTTGATTCATTCATGGAAGAGACAAACAATTATCTTAATGTGTCATTGATGAGCTACACACAACCCTTGAGGTTGGAAATTATGTAGTTTCTTGGAGGATGAGATGAGTATTGTCTTGAACAATGTTTTTGCTCAACCTGGTCTCCTAAATTGAGTTCATTAATTGTCAACCAGGGTTGGTAAACTGCTAAAGTGTGGTGCACTATATGTGCCTAGGTATTTGTTTCTCACTACGTTGTGTCTAGTGTTTTATGATGTTTTTGGTTTTTTTATGGTTTTATGTTCACAAGGGAAAGAACTAAATGCTGGTGAGAAGAAGCTATTGGTTAAAAACAGAGTGAAGCCTAAATTATGGATGGCAAATGACAAATGCAAATACTAAAACAGAACAAAGCCTAACTATGGCTAGCAAACAACAAATAAAAAGCTTGATAATGACTTCAAGTAAATAAATCACAACATGAGCTTAAACTTGTCCAATTCATTCATTAACGAGGTTTTGGAAGAGCTTGAGAAATGGGCAAGTTAAGTGTAAATGAAGTTCTCCTAACTAAACAATCAAACAATCAACTTACAATGTTACAACATCTCATCCATGTTTAAAGATCTATTGGAATATATTTGGAAAAGAAAATTTGTAGCATCATAAGATTTCTATTCTAAACTAGCTTCTAATTCTGTTCTGCAACTCAATTTAACACCACTAGGCCTCACTCAGAAGTTATAGATTTCCTTTTTAGAATGGTATTTTGAGAAAAGGCTTGTTTGTGAAATGGTAAAAAGGTTGCAAAATACTCTAGGTCTTAGACTGATACAAACTCCTGTCCAAATGATTGTGTATTAATATAAGGTTGGAAAAAAAGAAGTTTTGTAAATAATGAAGACCGTGGTATTTAAATTTAACAACTAATATAATTTAAAAATGCAATGGATGACAACTAGACTAGAGTGCTAATACAGTGAGCTAAAACTAAACTAGAGTGCCACTAGTCTATTTGAAGTACAGTGAACAATGTTGAACTGAAAAGCCATTATCAAACTGGAAATGAAATGACAGAGCTGAATCACATGCATTCTACCTCCGGAGTGCTATAACTAAGTTAACATGCAACTAACCTAAGGAATTCTACAGCCCATCTCGTTCAGTATGAATGATGTTTTGGAAGAGTTTGTGAGAACAAGTATGGTTGTATTATTCAAAGCAATTGAACATAAACACAAGACTGAAAGCAAATACAACTAAAATCTAAGACACCACAACTACTTCTTACTCATTGTTATGATATTTTGGAAGAGCTTTGTAAGAGTAAGATTGGCTATGCCACTTAGTGTAAACTAGCAACTAAAACCTACAATACCACAGTTATGCCTTATTAATCATAATGATATTTTGGAAGAGCTTATTAGAGTAAGTCCAACTGTGATAATTAAGGAAAGAAAATGCAATAAAAACCTACAATACCACAGCTATGCCTTATTCATCATAATGATATTTTGGAAGAGCTTATTAGAGTAAGTCCAACTGTGATAATTAACGAAAACAAGTATGAACATAAACTTCAGAAACTTGCCTAAACTAGAAATAAAACTAAGACTAAAATACTTATCTAATGTATAAACAAGGCCGCTCAGGAGGCAGGGGCCCTCTACCACCAGAGTAGCACGAAATCTAGTTCAAGATCGACTCAACGCGTTCAAGGAAATGTTGCTTCTTTCATTAAAGAGGAATCACTTCAAAACAGAGTATTCTCGGACTTCAAAGATCTAGCAGTCAACCATAAAATCTAACAAAAATCTAACCTTGTCTCTCAGTTTCCCGAGCTACATTTATAGCAAATTTACATAACAGAACTTGAGATAATACAGGGATTACTACCTTTCCATATTAAAATTGAACTAGAACTCTAAAGGTGGCATCGTAATATGACAAAGGACATATGGACTGTCCTTGTCCTATTAGGAGTCTATCTCCTTGTTTGAGTTCTCACATGCATAACCACGTACAGAATTCCGTTCAATCTTCATGGAGAGCAACAAATGCTAAAGGCGTGATGTGGAATATGACCATGTGTGGTTTTCTCTTAGAGGACATCTGGAACCTACTTAAACATGAAGACGACTGCAGAATTGGCAAATAGCTACAAAATGTCTGCATTCTATAGATAGTCCTAGTTCAAAAAGCACTATAATGACAAAATCATAAAAACATAGTAAGTTAGTCATAATATTCATTCTTAAAGCAATTTTAACTAATTTCATTGATCATTTGAGCCTGGGATTAATAATGGAAAAAAGAAATGGAGTGGAATGTGGTGGAAGAAAGAACATTCTTGGAGCTCAACATAACCCCACTACTATATTCTTGCATGTCCTCATGCAACTATTCCATGAACTCAGAGACCTCTGCAAGAACATCCAACCCTCTTCTTCTACTTTGCCTGATAGTTAAAGGCCTTCTGGGCTTCCTGATGACTAATTTGAACCTTAAATTGGTAAGTGCCCTAATTAACTTTTTGTTCCTCTTTTTCAAATTTTCATTGGCCTTTTCCACTTTTTCCATTTGTAGAGACAGTGTTGAGTTCATATTGGTTTTTAGTTTAAATTTCTCCCTCAGAATATCATTCTCAGTCCTGATATGTCTATTAATTACTTCTAGCTCGTACTTATCTCTTCTTAGCACATCTATTTCGAACAATGGAGGAATAGGGGTTCTGTCTCTACTCTCTGAAGCTTTCCTCTCCAATGTTTCAACATAGTTGTAAATTTCTTGCTGTGCAGGATCAATTTCTGGAACTTCTTCATCAAAATCCTCCTCGGTAGGTGTTTCTTCGTCTTCTATGTTTATAACTCCAGTTTGTTTAACTTTTGTTTTCTTTAGTATCCCCCTCAGTCTATGGCTTCTCCTTGGTTGAGATGGCCCTTCTCCTTGTTATCTGGCAACTTTTCTTATGATCCTCTCTTTCTTAATCTGCTTCTTAATTTGAACTAATTTTTCAGAGATCATTTGTTCACTACTTTCTTGTATTGTTTTACCAATTTCAGTTTTGGAGGATTTCCATATTTTTCTTCTTTTTGTAGGTTGATGTTCAAGTGAAGGTTCTTTTGGTTCCTCAAAGTGATTTCTCACCAAAAATTCTTTCCAATTATCCCCTATTTTTCTCAGATGATGTTCAATCAAAATCTTGACTAAACCATGGTGGTATAAGTTTGTCTCCAGAAATTGAATTCTCTATTGAACACTTGAAGCCATTTTCTTTAAACTTTGAAGCAAGAAATAAGGCAAATTAAGTTCTTCTTCTAGGAAATGCATTATCAACCTAATATGGTAAACATAGAAAGTACCATATCTACCTTCACAAGTGATGAATTTTTGTAGGATAAGCAACATGTTTCTCCATTTGTTCTTTAATGCAGAACTAGGGATACCCTTTTTAAAAATAGTGACATCCATACCTGGTGAATTGAGTATCTGTTTCCATGCTTCGTTATGGAATTCTCTGTTCTTAAACCACCTTTCTCCTTGTCTAGGCAGTCCTGTTGCTTCTGCAATAAAATCCTCTGTGACAGTGAATTTAATATCTCCAACTTCAACCTCGGCCCCATTAAAAGATCTTGCAAAAGTTTTAGTAACCTCTTTGTGGAAGCCACTGAATTTTTCAAGAAATTGCAACCATCTTGCTTGTTGTAAGATTTCTTGGATTTGGGGATAGCCTTCCAAGTATTTAGTGCCAACTGGTTCTATTCTCACGATGAGGCCCATAACTCTTCTTCAATCTTCAATTCACCAACCTTCTGCTCACGGTGAGAATGGTCGTTAACAAGTTGTTTTTGCTCCCCAAATGTTTCCTCTGTTTCACGGTGACAATGGTTGTTACAGAGATACCTTTGTTTTACAGAATGAAATGATTAAGAGTTGGCTGCGGAAAAGAGTGATATGGAGTGGTTACAGAATGAATTAATGAGGTGAGGTGAAGAAAACGAATCGATGAGTGAAAATACCGCGGAGATATTTTGTAACGAATTCAAAAATCATCATTAAATTCTTAGTGACGTGACCAATCCAATCACTTTAGCACTTTAACCATTTAGATTTTGAAATGATGATCGGATATGGGTTTTGAATTGGTGGAACAGAAGGAATTTTATCCAAAGTTTTGCGGAAGGTTTGTTCGGCATGATCAATAAAATTAATCAAAATAACTTTTTGAATAATATACAACTAAACTACACTAAAATTTTTCATGATATGTCATTATAATCACTTCATACCTTTGCCTTTGCTTTGATTTTCTTGTAATCTTCATATGCTTTGCTCTTCCCTGAAAATCATTACTTTTTAAGTCTTCATAACCTTCTTGATTTTGCTTGTTCATAGATATGCAGGATCATTTTTTTGGAAATCAAATGATTACTAGCCAGTGCTTTCAGGCTCTCTGGCTGCAGAATGTCTTCCTAGCTGCAGAATGTTTGTCTAGCTGCAGAATGTCCAACTGATTGCAAAATGTACCTGTAGAAGACTTGAAATATGGTTTGAAGCTGGAATGATGAAAGGTTGTATGAAATGAATAATGAAATATGGTAGGATGGAGTATGAATGAAATGAATAATGGAGTGGAATGGATCACAACTTATGAAATGGAGTGAAAAAGCGCCCTGCAATTTCTGCTGTGTATTATTCAATTGCAGAAAGGAGATCAAACTTAAAGATCTGAAATGGAAATGAAGTGGACCATGAAGTGAAATGGATGAAGTGTGGATGAATGAATGGGATAAGATATGATATGAATGGATGGAATGAAATGAATGAAGTATGGAATGAAATGAAGTGAAATGAGATAGACCATAAGTGAAATGGATCTGCACTTATGATTTTGTCACAACTGCTTGTAGAAAAAAATAAAAATGGAAAAGTTAGAGTGTCAGAAAGATTCTGATTTTCACTCTATCTTTTTTGTATAAACATGCCAATCAGTGATTGGTTTTCATATCTATACTTCTTCTTCTTCTTCTTCTTCTTTTTTTCAATATGTCTAACTTCAGAAAATTCAATTAAGTTGATGAAGAAGAAAGATTCTTCTTCATTAAATTCACATCATTGTTTCCTGGAACTTCTTGACAAATTCTTCTCTTGAGAGTAGTTTGTGATACAGCTTCAATCTATGACCATTCACAAGAAAAGTGACCTCTTCTTCATCTATTGTCCTGATTTTTATTGCTCCATTGTCAAAAATTCTCACAATTTCATATGGCCCAAGCCAATGTGTTTGAAATTTACCTTGAAAATCCTTGAATTTTGAATCAAACAAGAGAGCCTAGTCACCTTCTTTGAACTTATTTTCCTTGATGTACTTGTCATGCCATCTAGCCCTCTGTTGTTGGACTATAATGGTTTTCTGAACTGCATCTTGTCTGATCTCATCCAATTCATTAATCTGCTCCAATCTATGCTTTTGTGCCTCTGATAGATCAAGTCCTAGCTGAAATGCCATTTTGAAAGTTTGAATCTGGAACTCTATGGGAAACAAAACTTTCTTTCCATAAACAAGTTCATAAGGAGTATGGCCTGTTGTGCTTCTCCATGTAGTCCTATAGGCCCACAAGGCTTCAGGAAGCCTATCTACCCAATATTTTCTATGTAAATGGACAGTCTTTGTTAGGATCCCTTCAATAACCTTATTAGTAGATTCCACTTGACCATTTGCTTGTGGATGATAGGGAGTAGATTTTCTGTGTCTAATTTTGTACCTCTCCATCATTTTTTCCACTAGCCTTGATGTGAATTGAGCTCCTTGATCTGTAACAATTTCCCTTGGGACACCAAAACGAGTAAAAATATCCTCAAAAATAAAATTGACTACAGATGCTTCATTAGCAAAAAGTAATGGCTTGGCCTCTACCCATTTGGTAACATAATCAGTGCAAACTAATATATATCTCTTTTGTCTTGATGGAGGAATAATAGGTCCTACAAAATCCAGAGCCCATTTCTTAAAAGGTTCAATATGTACCTGAGGCTGTAATGGCATCTCACCTGAAGGATAAGGTTTCCCTACCCTTTGGCAACTGTCACACCTTTTGACATACTCCTTAGCATCTTTAGACAAGGATGGCCAATAATATCCTAAATGAAGGATCTTATAGGCTGTCCTCTTGTCAGCAAAGTGTCCACCACAAGGTTCATCATGACATGCTTTGAGAATCTCAGGCATCTCATCTTCCCAAACACATCTCCTAATGATAAAATCTGGACCTGTCCTGTACAACTCATTAGCAACCCATGAATATTTTGCACTGTCATAAATGATTTTTCTTTTCTCTCTTGCATTCATTATTGAAGGAAATTTCCATGAAACTAAATAATTAGCAATGTCAACAAACCAAGGAGTCTGAGTAGAAATTGCAAAAAGATATTCATCAGGAAATTGATCTTCAACTGGAGTGTCATCTTTGATGTTTTGGAGTCTAGATAGGAAATCAGCTACTGTGTTTTGTTTTCCAGACCTATCTAGAATGGTAATGTTGAATTCTTGTAAAAGAAATAACCATCTTATGACTCTGCCATTAGTAATTGATTTGTTCATTAAGTATCTAATTGCAGAATGATCAGTGTGAACAAAAGTTTCATAGCCTGTTATATAGTGTCGGAATTTGTTTATGGCATGAACAACAGCTAAAAACTCTTTTTCAGTTACAGTATAGTTTAACTCTGCAGGAGTCAAATTTTTACTGGTATAGTAGATGGCATAAGGAATCAGGTCTTTTTGTCCCAATACTGCTCCTAGAGCTGTATCTGAGGCATTTGTTGAAATATGAAAAGGTAACTTCCAGTTAGGTCCCCTTAAAATAGGTGCTTCAGAAATTTTTGTTTTCAGGGTCTCAAAGGCTAACTGGCAATCAGAATTCCATTTGAATTCACAGTCTTTGGTAAGCAATTTAAAGAGTGGAGATGCTATCTTGGTGAAATTTTCTATAAACCTCCGATAATATCCTGTAAATCCTAGAAAACTCCTAACATCTTTTTGACAACTTGGAATAGATAAGTTAGAGATGACTTCAACTTTTGACTCATCAACTCTAATCCCATCCCCTGAAATACGATGCCCCAAAACAATACCTTTAGTAAACATCATGAAACATTTCTCATGACTAAGTGAAAGATTTGCTTCTTGACATCTCTTTAAAACTTTTTCCAAGTTTTCTAAAGCTTCTTCAAATGTGTTTCCATAAACTGTGAAATCATCCATATATACCTCTACACAATCATGTATTAGGTCTGAAAAAATTCCTAATACTACCCTTTGAAATGTTGCAGGTGCATTGCATAATCCAAATGGAAATACTCGGTAAGAATAAGTACCCCAAGGACAGGTAAATGTGGTTTTGTCTTGGTCCTCAAGTGCTACTTGAATTTGATTATAACCACTAAACCCATCTAGAAATGAGAAGTACTTTTTGCCAGCTAATGTATCTAACACTTGATCTATGAAAGGTAAGGGAAAATGGTCTTTAAGAGTAGCTTTGTTTAATTATTGGTAGTCAATACATACCCTCCATTTACCATTTTTCTTTGGCACAATTACCAAATGAGAAACCCATTGACTATCTGAAATAGGATAGATAAAGTTGACATTCAACAATTTCTGCAATTCTTCTTTAACAATCTCCCTAAGATTTGGATTCATCCTTCTTTGAGGTTGTATGATTGGTTTACAATTTTCTTCTATGTAGATGTGATGAGTGCAAGTCTTAGGGCTTATCCCTTTCATATCAGTGTACTCCCATGCATATGCAGAAGAATGTCTTTGTAAGATCTTGACTAGCTCTTCTTGTTGAGATTTGTCTAGGTTCTTGTTTATGTTTAAAATTTTGCCTGGAAATATCTCACTTGCAGAGCTGCCAAATTTATCCATAGAATGAAGAGACATATGTCTTGATGACAAAAAATCAATGTTGGATTCTTCTTGAAATTGGTCATGTTTATGTTTTGAAGAGGATTCAAAGTTTTCTAAAGTATTCAGAATTTGACTATCTTCACTAATTTCTGAAATTGTGAAAAGAGGTTGTAAGTATTCTTCATCCTCTATCCATTGAGTATCATCTAAATCTGTAATTGTCCTTGCTGGAGGATACAAAGTGAATTTCTTAGTTGAACTACCATCAGAGATGTACATATCACCAGAACTACAACTAATGAAAGCATCAGCTGTAGCTAACCAAGGTCTTCCTAATATAATAGGGTTTCCTCCTAGATTATTCTTAGGAGTAAGGATCATGAAATCCACGGGGTACTCCCAAGAATCTAGGGACACTGGAATGTCTTCTATTACCCCATCAGGTTTAATCACAGATCTGTCTGCTAATTGTAATAATGTGGGTGTAAAGAGAAGATTAGGAAGTTTCAGTTTATCCATGATTTGTCTACTCATGATATTGATTGCTTCTCCTAAATCAATGAGTGTGTTTTGGATCTCAATTCCATTGATGTGAATTTTGACAACTGGATTTCCTGGGTCTAGATACTTTGGAATAGCAATCTTACCCATCATAATGTCTGCTATTTTTCCTGCCAGTTGAATTTTCTTTGTCTCTCTTATTCTTTTTCATGTTTTCTTCATGCTCAACTCCTTTATTGTTTTTGCTAGAATTGGGATTTCCTTGATGGCTTGTAATAATGGAATCTTAATGAAAACATTTCTTAGCTCATCTAGGAAATCATAATTAGGCACCATAATTTGTTTTTCTACACCTCTATCAATTTGTAATCTTTCTAGAAAGGGAGGTGTAAGAGTGGATGTTGATGGCTGCTCTAATACAGGAGTTGAAATTATTGGTTCTTTTTGTTTTTATTTTTCAATGTTTGGGTCCTGAAAAGATGTGTCTTCTTCAAGACTTTTATTTTCTCGTAGAGAATCTTCCTCAGAGTTGTCTTATTCTTGTATAATCACAGAAGGTTTCCCCTTTTCAAGTATTCTTCCAAACCTAAGTTGAACATCACTAAGGTCTAGAGGAGTAATTAAATAAGTTGGAAACTGTTGACCTTCTATCATGTATGTATTCTGAGGATTTTTATTTTTGGGGTTTGGTATGGGTTGAGCAGGAAACTGATTTGATTTTTGAGGAAATGGTAATGGAAGTGGTTGATTTTGATGTTGTAGATTTTGAGGATTTTTTTGAGGATTTTGTTGTTGAGGAAAACGTGGATATGGTGGATAAGATGGTGGATACTGATAGTACTGAGAGTATCTTCCATAGGGATTTTGTTCCCCTTGTGCCCAAGCTTGAGATTGATTTTGAAATTGGGGCCAAGGTTGCTGCCAAGAATTCCAATTTGGTGGAGGTTGATTATACATTTGATCATGAAATCCTTGTGTTTGAGGTCCTTGCCAAGGTCTTCTAGAGACAAAATTGAGAGATTCTGTGGAACTTGTAGGAATTTCTTCTTGAAAGACAGCTTTAAGACCAGGAAGTGAAGGACAACTCTTGGTCTCATGTTTTTCTGAGAAAATGACACAGGTCTCTACAAATTTTGCACATTCTCTCAGGGCATGCTTCTTTCTACATCTGGGACAAAAGATTGCTAAGGCATCATATTCAACTTTTTGCTTGTTTTGTAACTTAAGGGTGTCTATTTGTTCACTAAGACTCCCTAGGATGTCGGATTTGAATTCATCAAGCATATGCCCTATCTCTGCCCTACTTACTATCCCAGAAGCAAACTTGCTTACCCTTGCAAGAGCGGGTTCTCTTGGACCTTTTACAGTTTTAGATTTCCCTCTTGAAAGGTTGATACATAACTCAGCTATTTCAGGTAATGTGAGCTGAGATAGATCCCCTTTTCCCATCATGTTAAGGATATCCAACCATTCATCCCTAATTGTTTTCAACAAGAGAGCTTTTAAGGTGTCTTGATCTAAGTTTTCCATTTTTGCTCTTTTGATGTTGTGATGAAATCTCTCCAACAAATCTTCCAAGTTTTCATCTTCTTTTTGTAACATCTTAAACACTTCCTCCTTATGATTGACTGGCATACAATAATCCAAATACCTCTCTAGAAATGCTTGTTTCATGTCTTCCCATGTCCTAATAGAACTGTTGATCAAACTCATAAACCACTTCAATGCTGCTCCTTTCAATGTTGAAGGAAATAATTTAAGTTTTTGAGCATCTTGTAAGTAGTCATAAGTTCTACATAGAACTTCAAATTCAAATAGGAAGGTTTCAGGATCTTCAGTTTTAAGTCCATAGAAGTCTGGAAGGACAAAGGGTGAAATGTTTTTCATGGTTGTATTGGTTTCTTCATCTACTATAAGAAACCCAAAAGAGCTTCCCATTTCTCTTCTACCTCTTCCTCTACCTCCTTCTCCTTCTGCACCTCTACCTCCTTCTACTCTACCTCTACCTCTACCCCCTCCAAATAATGTTTGTTCTCCATTAAAGACTCCTCCTCCCCCTTCTTCTGCCATAGTTAATTCTTCTGTGGAAGTGGAAAAGTTTGTGTCTCTAGAAAGGGTCCTTGAATCTTCTTCTAAGGCAGGTTCAGTGGATAAAGTGGAAGGTCTTTCTAATGGAATATCTTATCTCAAGTCCCCTGGGATTCTAGGATCAGTAAAGGATGGATTTTGGGTCTGAGTTGGAGGTGTACTGGCTCTTGGTCTAGGTGAAACAAGTGGTGTTCTAGGAATCAGCCTTCTGCTTCTACTTCTTATGAATCTACCCCTTGAGTCTCTCTCTCTCTACGCATATAATTTTTTTTGGGAGTTTAAGAAACAAGGCTACCTAGTTACACTTCCCCGGCAACGGCGCCAAAATGTTTGTGCTCAACCTAGTCTCCTAAATTGAGTTCATTAATTGTCAAGGTTGGTAAACTGCTGAAGTGTGGTGCACTATATGTGCCTAGGTATTTGTTTCTCACTACGTTGTGTCTAGTGTTTTATGATTTTTTTGGTTTTTTTTCTTTTTACAGTTTTATGTTCACAAGGAAAGAACTAAATGCTGGTGAAAAGAAGCTACTGGTTAAAAACAGAGTGAAGCCTAAATTATGGATGGCAAATGAAAAATGCAAATACTGAAACAAAACAAAGCCTAAACTATGGCTAGCAAAATACAAAGCTTGATAATGACTTCAGAGAAATAAATCACAACATGAGCTTAAACTTGTCCAATTCATTCATTAAAGATGTTTTGGAAGAGCTTGAGAAATGGGAAAATTAAGTGTAAATGAAGTTCTCCTAACTAAACAATCAAACAATCAACTTACAATGTTACAACATCTCATCCATGATTAAAGGTCTGTTGGAATATGTTTGGAAAAGAACATTTGTAGCACCATAATATTTCTATTCTAAACTAGCCTCTAATTCTGTTATGCAACTCAATCTAGCACCACTAGGCCTTACTCAAAAGTTATAGCTTTCTCTATTTAAAATAGTCTTTGAGAAAAGGCTTGTTTGTGAAATGGTAAAAAGGTTGCAAAATACTCCGGCCTTTAAACTGATACTAACTTCTGTCCAGATAATTATGTATTAATATGAGGTTGGAACAAAAGAAGTTTTGTAAATAATGAATACCATGGTATTTAAATTTAACAACTAATATAATTTAAAAATGCAATGGATGACAACTAAACTGGAGTGCTAATACAGTGAGATAAAACTAAACTAGAGTGCCACTAGTATATTTGAAGTACAGTGAACAATGTTAGACTGAAAAACCATTATCAAACTGGAAATGAAATGACAGAGCTGAACCACATGCATTCTACCTCTGGAGTGCTATAACTAAATTAACATGCAACTAACCTAAGGAATTCCACATCCCATCTCATTCAGTATGAATGATCTTTTGGAAGAGTTTGTGAGAACAAGTATGGTTGTATCATTTAGTGCAATTTGAACATAAACACAAGACTGAAAGAAAATACAACTAAAATCTAAGACACCACAAATACCTCTTACTCATTGTTATGATATTTTGGAAGAGCTTTGTAAGAGTAAGACGGGCTATGCCACTTAGTGTAAACTAGCAACTAAAACCTACAATACCACAGTTATGCCTTATTCATCATAATGATATTTTGGAAGAACTTATTAGAGTAAGTCCAACTGTGATAATTAATGAAAGAAAATGCAATAAAAACCTACAATACCACAGCTATGCCTTATTCATCATAATGATATTTTGGAGGAGCTTATTAGAGTAAGTCTAGCTATGATAATTAATGTAAACAAGTATGAACATAAACTTTAGAAGCTCGTCTAAACTAGAAATAAAAAAAAGACTAAAATACTTATCTACTATATAAACAAGGCCGCTCAGGAGGCAGGGGCCCTCTACCACTAGAGTAGCACGAAATCTAGTTCAATATCGACTCAACACGTTCAAGGAAATGCTGCTTCTTTCATTAAAAAGGAATCACTTCAAAACATAATATTCTTGGACTTCAAAGATCTAACAGTCAACCATAAAATCTAACAAAAATCTAACCTTGTCTCTCGATTTCCCGAGCTACATTTATAGAAAATTTACATAACAGAACTTGAGATAATATAGGGATTGTTGTCTTTCCATATTAAAATCGAACTAGAACTCTAAAGGTGGCATCGTAATATGACAAAGGACATCTGGACTATCCTTGTCCTATTAGGAGTCTATATCCTATTTTGAGTTCCCGTGTGCATAACCACGTATAGAATTATGTTCGATCTTCATGGAGAGCAACAAATGCTGAGGGCATGACGTGGAATATGACCATGTGTGGCTTTCCCTGAGAGGACATCTGGAACCTGCTTAAACATGAAGATGGCTACAGAATTGGCAACTAGCTACAGAATGTCTGCATTCTGCAGCCAGTTTCAGTTCAAAAAGTACTACAAAGACAAAATCATAAAAACATAGCAAGTTAGCCATGATATTCATTCTTAAAGAAATTTTAACTAATTTCACTGATCATTTCAGCCTGGGATTAATAATGGTAAAAATAAATGGAGTGGAATGTGGTGGAAGAAAGAACATTTTTGGAGCTCAACAAACAATACATTGCAATACTATTTGTTCAACATTGGATCTGATATTGAGGCAGCAGATGTACCATTATGGATATCAACAACACTGTCATTTACCAACAGTGATGAGTTGGGGGCCCAACCATTATTGGAATATTCCA